>JAQGAB010000192.1:0-36143 GCA_034696565.1 Isotomurus graminis
GGCTAAATATTAGAAGCACAGGAATCGTTATAGAATGGCTCATGCAATTTTCTTATTTATTCATTGAATTTCTTCGTGGAACATCTATAATTCCGCAATTACTCATCATGGGAATAAATCAATTATTTTATTGACAGCTGGTAGTAACAGCTTTTAAAAAAATCTAGGAACCTGTTAGACGTTGTATGGATCACCTGCTCACCCATGACTTCCTTTGATGTAAATATAAATACCTAGATAAACTACAAGAGAGTGGCTTCAGCCACCCACTCCATTTATCGATAAATCGACAACTCAGCACTTGGGAACACGGAAACTAAAGTAGCTGAAGTCACGAAATGCACAGAAACTGCGTTTCCTATGAATTAGTAATTCATTTAGTGCATGTTTAAGCTAAAAAATCAATCCTTAAGTTCAGCTTACTACACTCCAAAATTGTTGAATATACTATGTTACAGATACTTAAGGTCTAACTGAGCATAAATCAGCCGAATAAATATTTCTCAATCTGAATATATCTTTCTCTTTGAATGATTACGTTATTTGTCAATAAATATTTGTATTCAATAACGGAAGCAAAAAAACCAAATTAAATACTTTTCATTTTTTAATAAAGATGTCACAAGTTACTGATGTTTTAAGGAACATATAATACATTCAACATTCTTCACAATTGCTCCCTGTTGCGGAAAGAGACACGAATTCTTACACAAGAATGATTTATCTCATCACTTAAGGTGCACCGATAATATATTGCAGATCCTCTTATTAAGTGATATTACTGGTACTGAAAACAAGGTGGAGTAAATGCCAACAAGGCACCTCACCAGAAGTTAGTCATCTTATCGGTAAAACCTGTTACCCACCCACTCACAACTATTCTACATTACACAAAGCATCAAAGATTCTACCATAAGTGCGTGTGCTGACAGGTTGAAAGCTCAGCTTATACGATAATATTTCGAGGAAGAAATCCTTAAGAAATGAAATAACCTGGTCATAAATTCCTACACACTTCACTTTCTCTTTGTTGCTGGAGGGTGTAAATCAGAACATGAAAGTGGAGGAATAAAAATCTCAAGACGTACTAGGATTGAATCCTATACTTTTCACTTTTGAGAATTTCTGAGTCCCAGCTTATCATATTTCTGCTCCATATTCAGAAATCTGCGGCTAAGATGCTTTCTTCTTATTGCCAATGTGTTGCAGAGGTTTCGAAACAATAAAAATACACAAAAGATATACACACATACACCGTATGCATGTGTAGCTTTTGTAAAACACCACAAAGGATTAAAGAATCCCTGCTGAATTGAATGGCTATAACAAAGACTTTTACGACACCTGCGAAGGCCATTTTTATTACATTAAAAGCCATAATTTCTTCCAAGAGGAAGATGTTCTCATATGAACTAAAGAAGGTGTGATATGATGATCCAATAATGCTTTCAGATTTTTACTTCAAAACTTGTATATACGTAACTTGGGTGAAAGCTGGCCTAGCGCATCTTCAAAAGCCTGGCTTTTATCTACAACGGCTCATCGCCTTACGACTCCACACTCGACACCTTTTATACTACACACGTTATGCACATAATGTTGAAGAAGATAAAGGTGTAGGCGAAATGTCTTTCACAAGGATGGAAGAGATGATTTAGATGGGCATGAAAATTACGTGGGATTCAGGTCAGAGCCTCATATGAAATTGCAGGTTTTGCTGGAGGCAATAAGCAACAGGTTTTTCAATATCCCGGAACCGCAAACCAAAACCTTGAACAAGATTCTATCTCTTTAGTTGAGCGTTCTTATTGAAAAGACTCCTTTGGTGACATTACGGTGAAATGGAATGTCCAGATTTATTGTTCTCCTTTCCCTGTACGGTTCTTTTGCATAAATCCATTAACTAATCAAACTAAGTAATTCTGAACTCAGATACAATGAAACTGTGAAAATGTTCCATGTTTTCGTTAGTGTCCAACGACATGAACCTTGCCAATGGTTCTGAGAACCTTTGGGAAAAAACACCTACGATGTTCTCATGCTTTGTGCTTTTGTCATATGATAGTACAGCTGTAAGTGCATCTGTTGTCTGTTGGAATCTTACAGATGAACTGATTATAAGTTATATGACTCATGGCTTATGAATGATGAAGAATTGACTTTCGACTGCTATTGTTCATCATGAAGTACTTAGAATGATATAGCACTCTCTATAGCTAAGATTCGTGCATGAATCTCACAATGCCCCATTATTTCATCAATCCGTTTCTTATTATGTTTTCAGGGATTACGCAGTTGGAAACTCACAGCAAAAAAGAAGTAAAACAATTACCGGATGAAAAGGTATCATTACACCATATGCAGATTCTCACGCATGATTCATTGTCTCGTCTTCTGTGACTTTCTCACATTTTGACCTTTTCATCACAGATAGTGTAGTATTGGTTATTGTTAGAATGAACTTATACTGTTAGGCCCAAATTGTTCAGAATTGCTAGAGTAATTGTCAGATCTTCGCTAATAATGTATTAATTTTTCACCTGTTCTAATGACATATTGTTTAGCACCTAAAATTGCCTATTAATCAATCATTCACAAGACGATACCAACTGCGTATGGGAAAGAGAAGATCCCGAGATTATTTCGCAAATGCGAAAGTAAGCCAATCACTAATTATATAAAGGTATATAGCGGTTGTTTCCCCACCTATTAGGCAATCATGTATTCTGCTAAAAGTAGTCTTGAAACTATTGACTTCGTAACCGCTTAATTTGCCTCACGTTCGAAAGTCCTCCTCAACACAACGATCACTTGACTTATTCCTATGGCTCACTTATAATTGCTCAAGGTGTTAGTAATTGATTGAGTTGGGTGGGCGTGTGGTTTCTTTGTTATTAGCTGTCAGGTGAATTTAGGAACCAAAGAGCTAACTTATTCGTTGCATCAACATTCCAGTTATACAGGGAATTAGTAAAATATATAGAAACAAATGTTCCTTCAAAATATGCTCAACATTACACTACAGCATGTACCCATCGTGTTGTTTTTAGTCAAAGGAAAGAGTAATTGATTGTGGGTGAAACGCTTCAAGTACCTTTATTACTCATAAATTAATATGCCTGCATTACTCTGCTAAAGCTAAGGATCCTCGAATATTTCATAATATTGTAATGATTACTTCCAACTCATTTGCAACCTGAGGAGCAACTAAACACACCCCAGGTTTATTGTTTTATGATTTCTTTGAAAATTTTTGCGCAACTGAAAATGGCTCATAGTGCACTTCAACTTGATTTGAAGAATTGAAGTTTTAAAGTATAGCAAAATTGTATGCGTCTAGACATGAGCTATAATAATATGAATATAAATTCGCATGTATGCACGCTTACCTCCCCAACAGGAGTGTCCGTATCTCCAACAAGCGCCTGGGGAAAAACAAATGGTTAATAGATTGTTTCTCATCTTATCTGTGTGAGAATTGCGATACCCCAAAGTGGGTAACACTGTGCATTGGATTTCAAGATCAATCATCATAGTATAATTCATACTTACTTCGTTTGGCTTGTGTCAAGTTGACTAAACACGAAAGTGAAAGGACGAGTAGGAAAGACAAAGACACAAATCTTCGTATTCCTGGCGTCCCCATGAGTGAATTGGAAAGGGCCATATTTCACACACGAGCTGTTCCCAAACTTGTTTTTATATGTTCTGACTGTTTACTGAAAAAACTCAAGGTTTTAAAATTTTCACTACCAAAGCTGCTACGTGTATTTATCAAAATTATAAAGTTCTGGGGAAAACCACTAGCAGTTTACTTTCTCCAACTTTCTCTCTTGGAACTTTGTGAGAAGATCCTCTGGGAGTTCCTAATTGTAACAAGTAGTTTATTTTAATGTATTCAAGTTTGATGCAGCCAATAATCTTCAGAAGAATATTTGTTAATTCCGGTGCAATTTGCGGGGAATATACATTAATGAATACGTACGGATATTAGCCACCAAATGTAATTTTTAATAGATTGAGATAAGCAAGTTGGTCTAAAGAGAGATGAACGTTGCAGGACTATCTTCAGGTTTAAAGAAAACTTAAGCCGCAGAGAATGGGTTGAATACTTTTTGAGTTGCAAAATGACAGGTAAATAGACACTGATTGAGAATAAGAGCTTTGTTTTATTTCACTCACAGTTAAGACAGAAAGAGCCGTCTCTTTCACTTGCCTGTTGTCCGTGTCTTTCTCTCTGGCCCTGTCTAATGCAATTGAGCTAATGTACAGGTACTCAGGTAGAGGTAACTTTTATATGAAGCTCTCCTCCCCTATGCATACGCTTTGCTTGACTCCTGGTTCTTCCCACACCTCTCTACCTACTTATTCTAACCACCGCCGAAGAAAGAGAGACACATATACTTTCTTCAGTGTTATTTGCCAACCAAGACTGCCGCTGTGTGTTTGGTCTTCCAACTTTCTCCTCCCTTATCATAGGTACCTATAATCCTGTTATACTTGAATGCTTATCATGTAATCACTGCTGCGTCTTTTGGAGAAGTCTTATTTAGGGAGAAATTGGACGTTAAATGTGTCAGGCTATTGCAATCTCCTCCTGTTGGGTGTAACAAAATGAATAAGAATAGAAGTGCAAGGTAACTAATACCTTCTGCTTATAATATAGTAACTTAGTATATGCACAAGTCAACTCTGACGGGGAGAGTCGCATCACTAAATTGGGTGAAAGTTAGCTTCGCTACAAGAAACAACAGCTATTACACCCACCACCTTCAACCCTACGTGTGTATTTTCTGGTTTTCTTTCTTTCCTAACTTCCTTCCTAGTCTTTGTTCAGCATTGATTTTACGGTTTCTATTTGGACTAGAGAAGGAGCTTGAAGGAAAGCCAGTAATAATTCGAGACAAGAATTACCCCGAAAATTACTTTCATGCTTGCGAAAGGGTCTCACTTAGGTGAACTTTTAATGAGATTATTTACCTGTTGATCTTGATTTCATGTGATGAAAAAAATCCTACTAGAAAAGGTGTAATGGTAAAGTAGACTTTGGTAAAAGTGCGGAAATGAGATATAAGTTGCTTTCCCTTCCAGGTCTTTCCTTTAACTAGACGAATGAGTGATTGAGGACAGGGGAAATAATCACAATAGGGCTTTTGTGAAGTGCTCGGATGATTACAGAGTGTTTTCACTCACGAGCACCTATGCTTATGATTGGTGATGGGAGAAGGACAGTATGTTCTTTGCATAAGAGGTGCAGTTGGCATTCCCACGTCGCATGAGATACAAACCAAAGTATTAGACGTATGATTTAATGGAATGCGGGGATGGACATCTCTCAATCAACTGACTTTCAAATATGTAACAAATCCACAAACTTATTTAAATCAATGTCAATAAAAATCCCTGGAATCGGGTGTTCTGCATGCACATCATGAACACAAATGTAATATCTAGGATGATGGAATATGCATCTGGTCAAGACATCCTTCAAAGAAGCACGTGCATTGGAACCCTAAGTGGACTTTGAGGTCAACTGCTGGACAGCAGTTTGCACATTAAAGTACATACATGTGCCAAATTAAATGAGGATATGGATACTCGGATTCTCGAAGTTAGTACTCTTTTTTATACCTGAATGTATCATCTAGTATGATCGATATCAGTGCTTCCTGCTACAAGTTATACGCGATCATTAGTTGTTCGTTCTGTGTATGTCTGTGTCACTGGCTCGGTTTTGGAAATGAAACGCCGAGCCAAATATTGAAGTAAAATTGAAAAATTCAATTGTACAATTCTGCTTTGAACTAAGCGAGAATGAAAAAGCCTTCCTTTCTACTTTACGAAGATGGCGAACCTCAGAGTTAAATGTGTAGGAGTGGGTTGAGACCTGTTGAGTTTATGCAATGGGGAAATACTCGGAAAGAGTGGTGAGGGATACTGGTATATCATGGATTTCGATGGGGTAAGGAGAGAGTTTGGAAGTTGGAGACTTTTCGAGGTATGCAAAATATTGCAAAAAGATGTGCATATACAAAGGCGTGGGCTGGAGGTAATTACTTGCTTGGATTATGAATCCCAAAAAGCTCTGTCCTTAATTTAGAAATGTTTTTGGAAAAACTGGTTCACTGCTTCGTATGAATTACGCATTTTGCGGGAACAATAGATCATGATTAACATAAGACAGGCGGAGTATCTGCTCTCCTTTGTGTTCCTTTTCGTGATGCTAATTACTATTGAGGTTAACAGTACAGGGGAGCTTTTGTAACGTTTCATGAATAATCGCAAAACATGCAAGAATGTCTCTTCATTTTATCAGATCCAACGAACGAGGGGTCAACGCGACCTTTATTACAAATCTGCTTCTTGAAGCTCGCAGAAATGAATTTATGTCTTACTTATGACCTCAGAACAGAAGAAATAAACAAACACACGGGAAGAACAAACGGGATGAAGAATCTTTCTGTGTGGGCAAATATGCGCTGTAGATTGCTTCCCACTTGACATTTGATTGAAGAATTTTACGATTCTGCAGTTGCGTCATTCAAAGACCACAGTTGTATGCATAAGTTAATAGAACAAACAGTATTCTTTGATTTAATTGTTCAGTTAATTGGAGAACATTTTCCTTGCTTGGGAGTAAGCAAACTCTTGAAAGTCTTGAAGCTTTCCCTGGAGATTTGAAGCTGTGGTAGTAAAAGTCTTATTCTTGTCAGCTCAAGAGATTAAATGCAAAGATATGTGGGTGTAGGTAGGAGTGTGGGTAGTCTTGGCGTTCCGAAGTATCTCAGCCCATTTGCTACTTGTATAAATGAAGTCTTCCAAGTTAACCAATAGTTGCTTTATTTTATAAGCCCACACTTTAGTTCATTGTAAATGGATTATTTGCATTTTAGTCCATCTAATCCAGTCTCATTCACCAGGTTTGTGATCTCTTCCAATAAATTATTTTGCCTGAGGTTATTACTTGAGATGTAACACTCAAAAATTTTGTTAATGTTTAGCAAGCAGTTAACTCTTGAATTCATATTCGAACTGAGTTATGGTACACCACTGGAGTTAGTTTTTGTATTTCATGCAACGATATTTTAGAGATAAGGGAGATAATGCTCAGGCTGTATGTAGTCCTACTTTACTTATTATGATGCAAATGCAAAGTACAAATGAGTCTGGGACGAAACCAATTTTACAAAAGGACTGCAAGGGGGTCCATTCTGAATACGAAAATTGTTTTTCGTTGCTCAACCGACCCACTGGCAGGTGATTTTCACTTCTGAAAGTTTCAACTATGACAAATCTAGTATAATAATATGTGGATGTTCCTATTACGTGCTGTCGTAATGATATAACTGTTGTAGAGTAAAAGACCGATATTCAACTGCATAATTGAAATACCATTTATGGTATACGGGTCAGTTGCAGCTTTGACCGTTTTTTCGAATTCGTACACAGTACACAGTTATCAGAATACGAATATTCTTGTAATAAGCTCAAGCAAAGAATGGAATATAATCTCTGGATTTCTAGAGATGGCATTCAATTCATTTAGCTCGAAAGGACGTACACAATCAGGCATTATAGACCCAATAATTTTCCTATCGCAAAAGAACTTGTTTCTATTTATATGACATCATGAGTCGTTAATTAACTTTTAAGCTAAATGAGAAAGGAAATTATGTTACAAAATATGAACTTATACAGGAGAATATTTCATTGGTCTCGAACAAAGCTAATTATTTAGAATATGCTCTTAGTACCTAAACTTCGAACCACAGGAAGTATGAGTTGATCAAATATAATCTAACTATAAGCACAATAAGACCCTAAGTGCAACTTCCTGGTAGAGTTTATGATAAAATGTTCATGCGACATCCACGCATACCGAGAAATCAACCGGTTCATTCGTTTGCAAGTTGTTGCTTTCACTCCTAGGAGAAAGCACCCTCTCGGTTCCGTTCTAGTTCCAAAAGAAAGGATCCTCCAGAAAATTGTGGAAGAATCGGGTATGAAATCCGACAGGCTGCAGGTCATGTCTTTCTCTTGATTGGTATCCAGAAGCTACTCGGGATATAAAAATGTGTCTTCAGGCAAATTGGACATGCAAACCAGATAGAATGATTACCGGTCAGTCACATGAGATAAGCTCATTAGGCTATTGATAGAATGAAGATAAAAATTCCTCAGACACATCGGCGGAGTCAACTCCCGGACAGCATTTTGTGTTAAAAAATAATAAAATTGTATTTATTTTGCTGTGTTCTGTTCCTTTTAGATGAACATCCAGCTAGACTCACGAGATAACCTAATTACACCGTCTCCATAAGCCAACTCCATTTTTCAGTGTTATCTGGTGGATACCATACAGTAAGTAGAATCATCTCTACAGTCGTTATGCTAATTAGAATGATAAGCATTGTCCAGGATGACATTCCAAATACCCAGATAAAATGTTCAGTCAGTCTCCACTCAAGTTAGAGGAAGGTAGGCTGTAACTCCAGCTAGATTGGACTTCAGTAGAGCTTGTCCAAAAACCCGATTTCGGTAAGTCTTCAAATCTTTCAGCATATATGGACATTTAAAAAGTATTTTTATTTCAGCATGATGAATCGTCCCCTGCGGACCACATCGGCGCTGCTCCTATGGTCAGCGACATTTGGAATCTGCTTAGCTGTGTCAACTCAAGTTGCCCCGAAAGGATACACCGTTCCAGGACCGAAATCTTATCCGAAGTGCTCAGGCCCTGAAAACCTCCCAGGGTCATGCAAACCTCTAGCCACTTGTGCCCAGTACTACGCCACACCTTCTCACTACGACTACGATAAGGCCAGCAATTACAAGTCTTGCACCTACGGCTATGGTTCTAGAGGCGTCTGTTGTCCAGACGTTTACTATGGGGGTAGGTGTAGGTGGCCCCTTTTCCTATACATTTAACATTTATATTTGCACCTTTTCATTACTTTAAAGATTATTTCCAATGACATTATGCCAATCCACGTTCACAGATCTATGTGTCTTTATTGCTTTAATAAATGTCGTGTGCTAAACATATTTATTTTCTAATTTCAGGCAAGAAACCGGCAATCATCAACTACAATCCGAGGAAGTACGGAGGTTACGACGGGAAATATGTGAAAGTGCCTCCAGCAGCCATCGAGAAAGCGGTAAAGTATGCCGTACAAACATTGGAAAAATACTTTAGAAATGACAACCATCTGGGGCGTGGAGAAGATGATCCATCGTACTGGGGAAATGGGATAGCTCAACCGAAGTACCAGGAACTAGTCAAAGATATTGGCGAGACGGGATATTTTATCACTCTTGTAACAACCTACTTGCAACAACAGTGAGTTTCTCTCTCATCTAATAATGATGCTTAGCTTTGTGTGTCTCTTTTATGACTTACGACGTACCATCGAATAGCTTCAGTCTTAATGATTCAAGTAATTAATCTGGGACAAAGGGAGATGCTTCCACTTACTCGTTGCTTATTGACCTAAAACACTAGTAATTCATAAGACCTTTGGTGCTTTGGTAATCTTACCTGGTTATGACTTAAAATACCATCCCATCTCCTTGTTTGTGTGTAGGTACGGCTACAAACCAGAGTCGTATTATGACGGAGGCCTGAAACTGATTGAGTACAGTAATTATCTCCCCGATAAGTACCGGAAGGTGTGTCAATCGTACAATCAAAAGTGTTATCCATCAAAGTACCGAAGTTACGATGGCTCTTGCAATAACTTAAGGAATCCATTTTATGGACAAGCCGATTCTGCTGTGGGTCACATAAGGATACCAAAGTATAAACCTTTATTACAAAATTCATGAGAGTATCCGGGAGAAATGTGTATGATTGGGATCATTACCTTTCTAGGTACTCAGACAAAGTTTATGGAGTGAAAGTCTCAGTAGATGGGTCCCCGTTGCCCATCACCCGAGGCTTGAGAACTCATGCTCTTCCAGATAAGAACATTGAGGAGAAAGAAATCAACATGATGTTTGCCAATTACGGTCAGTTTGTGGTTCATGACGCTTCCCACGTACCGTTCTATCAGGCGGACAACGGACAGTTCTTGGACTGCTGTGCTGGGTACACTAACGGGGAACAGCAAGTGAGCCCCAAGTGCTACGCCATTCCGCTCCCCCAGAACGATGCTTTCTACAGAACCCATCGACAAACATGTTTGAACTTTGCACGAGGTATTGTTGCTCCTAATTACAACTGTGCTGCTGGATACTCAAGCCAAGTGAGTGGAAATTGTGGTTGGTCTAATTTAAAATGAAATCGATAGACTGCTAAGTGTTTCATTATTTGTCAGCTTAACCATCAGTCTGCCTTCCTGGACTGTTCCCTGGTGTACGGCACATCCGCTAACGAGAGTTTGTCCCTCCGGACAGGGAAAGGAGGACTTCTCCGTACAACTCAAGTTGGAGATCAGGAATACCTGCCTGTCGATTCGGAAGCAGAGTGCTTTAAAGTCTCTTCTGGTTTCTGTTTAAAATCGGGAGATCTCCGCACAACTATTCATCCAGGAATTACGGCTCTTCAAACGATTGCTTTGAGGTTCCACAACCTCTGTGCTAACAAATTAGCTCGCTTGACTCCATACTGGGGAGATGAAAAGTTGTTCCAGGAATGCCGGAGAGTTACCATCGCTGTTTTCCAGCACATTACGTACACAGAGTATCTGCCGATGGTTCTGGGGTGGAGATTTATGTATGACTACGGACTCCTCCCACCTTCCAAGGGATATTCGTATGATTACAGTGACAAGGTTATTCCATGGACCCTCGCGGAGTTTACTGGTGCTGCTTTCCGGCTTCATTCCTCTGTTTATGGCAAGATCGTCCTGGCTGATGAATATTACAAGCCGGAGAAAGTTGTAAAGCTGGAGCATCATTTCAACTCTGCAATGCTGTATAAAAATCCCCAGAACTTTGACAAGGTTATCAGAGGATACGTTCTCGCTTCTCAGAGAAAGATTGATGAATACTACGATGAATCGGTAAGGCAATCAAATAAGTTAAATAATCGATTTCTGCATTTATAACATTGGTTGTTTTGTGTTGGGTAATTCAACAGATAAGTGAGTTGCTGTTGAAAGACGAACGGTTGTTTGGACTGGACTTGCCCACATTTAACATGCACCGAGGAAGAGAATATGGATTGGGGAGTTACAATGACTATAGAGAACTGTGTGGACTTCCTCGAGGAAAGTCATGGAAAGATTTCGCTGATGTTATAGATCCTGAGGTAAATACGCGAGCAATAATTTTACAGCCACGTAGACTTCTAACTGTGAGAATTCTGGATGGACCGCACTTTGATTGTTTATTCAAATGCATAAAAATTTCAGGTTATAACTAAATTCTCCCAATTATACCGGAGCCACGAGGACTTGGAGCTGTACAGCGGTGGCGTCGTTGAGAAACACGTGAAGGACTCTGTCTTAGGACCAACGTGGTGGTGCATCGCAGGGCATCAGTTCCAAGCGTGGAAAAGCGGCGATCGATATTTCTACACGGAAGGTGGACAGCCACATTCCTTCTCTTTGGGTAAGTGAAAGTCCTCACATTTCTACCATTGAATTCATAAGTATTAGCATCATGAATTGTCAATTAGGACACAACTTCTCCTTTAATTCTGAATTATTTTGTTTATTTCATTACTAAATGTGCAGCCCAGCTAGATGAAATCAGGAAGATGTCCTTTGCTGCGGTTCTGTGTATGACGACTGGTCTCAAAGACGTCCCAGCCTTTGCCTTGAGAACTGTCTCGCCTGGGTAAGTTGGAAATGTAGAAGAATATGTGCACACTCCGTTAAATATCATAGTATAACTTAATATTGGTATTTATGTGTAAATCGACTTTAATTGTTTCAGGAACCCTCCCGTTTCCTGTTCCGACTATGACGCGATACCCCGCATGAACTTTGCTCCCTTCGCTCGTGCCGAACGAATCAATCCTGCAAGCAAATATGGACCGAAGCCTAAAGCTAAAAGACCTTACTAACCCGATTGACGTGGAATGAAACAGATTTGTTAAACGTTGTTGTTGTTGAATTTAATTTTTGTTTTTAACACTTGCCAAAACTGAGAATCCATACAAATAAAATGTGGAACTATAAACTACAATTGCAACTTAATTCTAGCTATAACATGCATACTTCGATCTTCATCTTTCACCCATTACTTCAAATCTTAGTTTTGTTTTTTTGCCATTAATGCGTAGAATCTAAAAACCTAATTCGAAACACGATTTATCGTTAACAATTAATTGAAGACTGAAGACCTACATTTAATGCACTTTTGGTTTACAAACCCACTGGCTTTTTCACTCGACACACCACAACATCAGTGATGAATACTTTTTCTAAAACTTAATTTGGACATTTGAAACTGTACCCAGTTTTAGAATGAGAATTTGAGAATGAAGAATTAAAGGTAATATTCACTACGGAACTAGTTCACTAATCACTAATATATTTTAATTTCTAATCTACAATTACATGTATCCAACACCCATAATGCGGTAACATCGAGAAGGCTTAACTGAGAGTAGTATGCCTTGGCTCTTAAACTAGTTTTCTATTTCCAATTTTGGAGCAATATGTTAAACGGTTGGGTTATACGGTTAACCATGTAGAGTTCATAATGGCAAGATCGGCCTGGCAGATGAGCAAATCCGGAGAAAGCTGTGGAGCTGGAACATCATTTCAATTCTATAATGCTGTTTAAAAATCCCAAGAACTTTGACAAGGGTATCGGATGATACGTTCTTGCTTCTCAGAGAAAGATTGATGAATATTACGATGAATCGGTAAGGCATTTAAATAAACGACATTTAACGGTGGTTTGGTTAACCTGAAGGCTTGAGTGTCACTTTATGGGGTAATCAAAGATTAGTTAACTTCCGGTATTAGAAAGCATTATAGTTTGTTGCGACGAGCAATCTCTTGAGAATGTCTCTACGTCTTCTCCAAAAGCTTGGAGGAAAGTGACACTAAAAGGAAACTAAACTCATCTCTGGAAGTTACGGCCCCGTCTATCTCCACTTTTTTGTGTAGGATGGGATTTCTCATTTCATTTTGAAACTCTTAAGCTCTCTCTCTCTCTCTCTCTCGTTTTTCCTTACCTTCAGGCGTTTTATGACTTTACTACGCTGAATTAAAGATGAGCTACAGTTGAACGATTTCTGCATTTATAACATTGACTGTTGGGTAATTCAACAGATAAGTGAGTTGCTGTTGAAAGACGAACGGTTGTTTGGACTGGACTTGCCCACATTTAACATGCACCAAGAAAGAGAATATGGATTGGGGAGTTACAATGACTATAGAGAACTGTGTGGACTTCCTCGAGGAAAGTCATGGAAGGATTTCGCTGATGTTATAGATCCTGAGGTAAATACGAGCAATAATTTTACAATTAGGTAGACTTCCAACCGTGAGAACTCTGGATGGAAACGTACTTTGATTGCTTATTCAAATGCATAACAATTTCAGTTTCAAGTCCAGTTTCGGTTACAACTAAGTTTTGTCAATTGTATCAGAGTCACGAGGACTTGGAACTGTACAGTGGTGCAGTCGTTGAGAAACACACGAAGGACTCTGTCTTGGGACCAACGTGGTGGTGCATCGTTCGAAGCGTGGAAAAGCGGCGATCGATATTTCTACACGGAAGGTGGACAGCCACATTCCTTTTCTTTGGGTAAGTGAAAGTCCTCACATTTCTCCCATTGAATTCATAAGTATGTGCGGTTCCATCGTCAATTGTCAATTAGGACGCAACATCCCCTTTAAATATGGATTACTTTGTTCATTTCATTACTGCATGTGCGGCCCAACTAGATGAAATCAGGAAGATGTCCTTTGTTGCGGTTCCGTGTATGACAACTGGTCTCAAAGACGTCCCAGCCTTTGCCTTGAAAACTGTCTCGCCTGGGTAAGTTGGGAATATATACCAGTCTGTACACACTTTGTATAATATCATAAGCTGGATGAGGTATAGAAGCACGGAAGATAATTCACTTAATCTTCTTATATGGTCTTGATGATTTATTCAATTTCGTATGCAAAATGTAAGGTTTATTTTCCTTTCATCTCCGAAGTATTCATGCCGTTCCGAGGAAGTCTCGTTTGAATGACTGAGGACAACTATTTCCCATTAGGCTATTGTTTCTCAAGCAAAGAGACTTGGAAATCACTACTTGCGAATTTTATTCAACTGTCTCATGTCATTCTACCCAAGTCACAAGATTGTCACTCTCTACAGCTCACACACATTAAGCATAGATTAGTATTTCGTCATCATGATTCCATGATCACATTTATCGTACTGCCGTGTTGAGAAAGCTTGTATGAAATATTCTATGGATTTTATCTCAGTTTCAAGCACATCTTCTTTATATTCTCATGCTTTCTTGGTACAAGTTTATTTATGGTTTCACTGTTGACAAATATTTTATTTGCTTAGAACTCTTTTTGCAATGACTTATGCGGGTGAAGAAATAAATCGTAATGTTGCTATTAGTGTGCAAATCGACTATATTGTTTCATGAACCCTCCCGAGTCCTGTTCCAACTAGGACGCGATTCCTCGCATAAACGTTGCTCCCTTTGCTCGTGCCGAACGAATCAATCTTGCAAGCAAATGTGGACCAAAGCCTAAAGCTAAAAGACCTTTCTAACTCATTGACATGCAATGAAATCAGAGGTTTGTTACACGTTGTTGTTGTTGTTGAATTTTTGTTTTTAACACGTGCCAAAACTGAGAATCCACAATATAAATAAAACACTATATAAAACATGGACCACTAACTATACTGTTGCAACTTGCTTTGAGCTGTAACATGCGTACTTTGATCTTTCACCCATTATTTCAAGCCTGGACTTTCTATGTTTGCCATTAATGCCTCCTCCACCCAAGCAGCTTTGAAAAATGTACCTCATCTACTTTAATTGATCACTTCAGTACATAAGTTCTGCACGGGAAACTTGCTTCATCCAGAGTATTCACGAAAAACACCGTAGCACAACAAAAACTAGTTTTAATTATAATCCCAGAGTAATTTAAACTTACAACTAATTGTTTCATGAGGAGAAGAATGGGCCAATAATTAAGACAGACATAGTAGAAACAAGCAACACACTTTGAGGGTCATGAACTTTGCTTAGTTTTGTTCGGCGTTGAGTTTTAGAGTGAACATTCAAAAATCTTTAACATTTATTACATATTTCATTTTTATCATTTCACATTCAACGTGATATATATATACATTCATGTAGTTAGTATGTGATAACATTGTGCTATTTCATCTCATCTGCTCTAGATAATTAATAATTTCTTGGGTAGTCAGTGTGGCTGCCGAATATTTGGATTTTGGATTAAATGTTTATTTGTTGCATGCACAAATTATAACAGACTAAACTTTACTCTCGAAAACTACCAACTAGTAAATACTAGCAGGATTTGTCTATAGTTTTTAATCTACAAGTCTAATTTGAAATAGGATTTCTGGTTAACAATAATTGAGGGCATGTACATTTAATATATACTCTTTTTGGTTCACATAACCCACTGGCTCAGCTTTTCATTCAAGACAGCATAGCATCAGTGATTAGTACTATTTCTAAGACTTAATATGGATTTTTGAAAACTATCTACCGAGTTTTACAATGAGGATTTGAGAATGAAGAATTATAGGTAATATACTCATTATGGAACAAGTTGTCTAACCACTAGTAAATAAATTCTAATTCCTAATTATGTTAATATGCAATTACATGTATCAACACTCATAGTGGGGTAATCTCGAGAAGACCTAGAGTAGTAAGCCTTGGCTCTTAAACTAGTTTCTTCATTCCAATTGGAGCAATATGTTAAACAGTTAAGCGGTGAAACCATGAAGAGTTCATAATATAATCTCATTCAATAAAACTCACTGTTCCATTATAATTGCCAAGTTAAACTTTTGGGAAGTGTGGAAACTAAAATCAAGCGGAAACATTTATGAACACAATAATGGGAACGAACATATGAATTGATTACAGCAATAGCAATAACATAAGCACATAAAAGAGCAAGTTGTAAAAACTCGTGTGAAGAGTTACTGAACTGTCAAACAGGGAAAATAGGCTTGAGCCGAAGTAAAGAAAAAAACACATAGAAGTTGTACTCATTACACCAAAGTCAAATAGAAAGTGAACAGTAGTGTACACAGGACGTAATTATCATTTACAGGGAAAGAGAACACTTTCCAATTGTGTGTGAGCCTGTGAAGATGCCTTTGTCGCTTTCTCCGAGCAACTTGTGGTGTACTACGCAACTTCTAGGACTTCGGTATGTGTTTGTAGGACAAGTGAAAGTAGATTTTTGGTAAATAACAACGGCTCAGGTATATTCGTACAAAATATTTTGGGATACCTTGGTGTGTGCGTGTGTGTACGGCCATGGACGTGAAAGGGATGATGACTTGGGTAGTGTGGACGTGAAAGGGATGGTGACTTGGGTAGTGGAGAGAAAGGGCGATGGTCGGTGTACGGAGCTTTAGGAAGCAATATATGTCAGCAATGTTAAGGTTCACTTTTGGAGCTAAAAAGTCTATTTTCCATCGACCTTTAGCGGCTTTTTAGGTGCGTTTTATTCTTCCATCCAACCATGAGTGTTTGTATGTGAGTGCGGAAGAAAGATTGCATTTCTGAAATGTCAGGTGTATAACCACATAGTTGTTGGTTGTATGAGATTTAGAGCAAATCTAAGCTTCTTCTTAGGGCCCCATTTGGAAGTTAAAAGGGAGTAAGTAGACGAGCGTGATGGTACGAGGTTTTAGATTTACAGTAGTTTCCCCTTAGCATTGCTCCATAGTAGAGTACAATTATTATGGCTCTAAGAAATGGATATGGATTAGCTTCCGGTCTTTTCTTTCGTCTCATTCAACATGAATCCCTGGAGTAATGAATAGGGTGGGTTATACAACAAGGGAGTTCTATAACATAATTACTTCCTTTTCGCCTCGTGTGCGCCCTTTTGTCAAGGTTTCATATACCCAACGACAACGATAAAAGCCATGAAATCATCTCGATAAATCTCGCACACATGGATATGAAGTATTTAAAGCATCGTGCGGAATAGCAAAAGCACAAATGAATCTTAAGAATTCGCAAAAATGAATTTGAAAGTTTAGAAAAAGATTAAACACAATCAAATGAATGCGGTAGGGAACAGCGAAAACGGAGTCGACAAAATGAATTTAAAACCTCGTAGGCGAAGTAGAGATATTTCGAGCTCCCGCACCGTTGATGACATTGATTTCGCAATTGTCTTAATTCAATATTAATTATTATGTTGTGGCTTTTCAATTTTCAACCAGAAAGTTACATAACTACATACAAATGGACAATGTGTTTAAGAACATCTGACAACACCCACCTAATTATGTGTTTTACAATAAATTACATACATTTAAAAATACGAGCAACACCAAAGTTTGTGTGACCTTATGACCACTTACTCAAGAATTTAAAATGTAACCTTGCCGAAAATATAGTTTCCTAGAGCATTGGGATCATCCGAGAAGAAAAACTGTTTCCACAGGACGGAATAGTACTGCACGTCCACTTTTTTTGTTCCATCCTACAGAGTCAAGCACAAGTAAATAAGGTTAATAAATTGAATAGAAGAAAATACCCAGGTAGCGAGCAACTACGGGTAAACAACTTCACCTGAGAAAGTTTCTTGAAAGCCTGCTGACTTTCACTCATTCCAACTCCATAAGTGCTGCAAACGGATGTAAACTCTTCAATATCGATTGATCCATCGCCTGCACGTAATTTGAAAAACCTCTTTAAATTCCAACATGTAAGCAGGTTATTAAATTTCTTTAATTCATCTTCAGGCCATTTAAAATGCCACTTAGCAATTGTTCAGCAACAGAAACAGAGTTGCTTAAATTCAATTCGGACAAGAGTATGGCTTCATAAGAATCAATTGTCCGTCAATAATGACATATCAGTTTGTGCACGGTAGTGCTAAAGTAAACTCACACGAACCCAATGAACGCAAGCGAACCTATCATCTGTATTACACTCCGTTTAAGTGAACGGGAAATATTATAAGCTCAAAGGAATTTTAGCTAAAAGAGAAAATCACTTTCTCTAAAAGCTTCTGGCCGGAAATCCCCTTGGCTCACATCCACCTTCCGACAAATGAAATGCAATAATTTTGTAAGAAATCGTCATTTATTGTTTTCGTCGGCTTCACAAGGTAATGTGCGAGTTAAATGGAGTGAGAATAATGGTTCTGCTTGTCAATCAAATCGATTGCACCTTCCTAAAATGTAGTGGTTCAGTTGTGTCTTTTTATGTGGTACATTTGATTGCATTTTTGAATTTAAATTGGTTTTGCAACTACCGATTCCTTGGTTTGATAGTTTGTTGACTACTCAAGAAAATTTTAGGAAGTCTTTTAGTATTCAATTACAAAACATTGAATTCAGTCTTTGTATTCTATGTATTTTATTGAATAAGATTCAACTATAACCAACACAGAGTAATGTACATTAAAGGAAAAGCCACTTTGAAAGTTTTAAGTTTTTTGCATCCAAGATATAAATGATACAGTTTTCTTGTCTAAAAAGGCTGTTTCATCGTTCGCCAAGCTCTATATAAACCTTTGACCTACATTGACATTAATAATTAGCGAGCTGTTTTTCTCCTCAGAAATACATGTGACCCAAAAGTAAACATTTGAGTTACAATAGAGACGCGTTTAATGCGACTCTTTCTTTCTAACGTCTCTTCTAGTGTTACATTTCTTTCTTTATCTAATGAGACACTGCGTCAACTGACAAGGGAGCAAGTAAGAGTTTCCTGCAGAGAAAAATTCTTAAGGCGAGAAGCAGAAACTGAAGATTTATAAGTAACACACAATCTACTACTTCCACTGAACGCAATTTTGATGTAACAAGGCATTCTCTAAGGGCCGACTGACATCAAATTTGCAACAGAATATATGTACTCTCTGGAACACGTAATAATGTCTTTATTAGAAACTAACGAACACGTGAAGAATAAAAGAAAATTCGCATAGCGGCTCATGTGTAGTACGACAGTACGAGAATAGAAGAAAGTACCCAAACGTACCGGAAGTATCCAGGAGATAAAACATGAAACTCATGTAAGTGCTTTGCCAGGAATCACAGTCATCGGGAGCAACCCAAAGTCGACACCACTCTTCCCGGCTCACCTGTTGTCCACCAAAAACATTCCATGTAATGGAGTCTCCAAAAATACACTCTAAGGAAGATCCTATTACATTTTAAACAAGCCATTATACTGTAAACACTACAGTACACTAAAGATAGATAAAAATAAACAACATATTTGCTTCTACAGTTTTTGCAGGTTTTGATCGCATCACATTCAACTCACACGCTTCATACTTTTATAAATGCGACATTTAGTATATTGAATAATATTGATCTAGGTATTCTCGTAAAACGACTGAAATAGTTCGAACTAAATTGTTCATGAAGCTCCATAAGAATAATCTCATGCTTACTTGGTTATCCTGATTGGCATCAGCCACAACCCGCAAAGCATCCCACACTTGGATGAATCTATCCCGAGCTTCATTATATTTGCTGGAATCTTTTTCCCATCCACGACGGCCGCAGATGTACTAAACAATTTTAAATATAACATCGTATATCATGAACACTTCCAAATCAACGAGACAGAATTGCATTCATTTCCTTTGGTGTTTATTACATCGACTTTAATGACTACAGGTCTCTGTAGTCGCGGTACGAACACTTCACTCTTTAGACAAGGGACATTTTAATTGAAACCTCAAGTGCGGTTCATACTCGGAGAATTCATTGCAGACGAAAGACTTGAACAAGGAAGAGGGGAGAGATTTCGCCAGAACTTCCAACAATGTACAAGTCATTTGATAAAGGAACAAAAAAGAACTGTTTTATTTGGTCGGTCAAATCTCGGTCTTGCCATTCTTCTAAAAGTTTACTCAAAGTAAAGAAAGCTTGGTCGAAGTTGACAAGTGAACCGTCTCAATGTCAATACGGTCTCATCAAACACAGTTTTGCAGTACGTAACTTACACTAAAGAAGAAAAAGAGAAGAGTTTTTGACTCGGAGATAAAAAGTATCGTCTGCTACTTCCATGATAAATTCATTCTTCTCAACTCAAGCAGAGGAAAGTCAAAGGAGAGTCTGAATCAGAGTAATCAACTCAAGACGTCTTTCAGGGAATTGAAATTATAAGACTTGCGAGAAAGAGATTGTGTTTGTATGTGTGTATCAAAGGCAATCTTTACACCAAATTTAATCAAGAAGAAAGTCTGTGTGGGCAGGAGACGATAGTTAATATATATTATATATGTAATTAAAGATCACGAAAATTAATATGGTTGATCTTATTTCTTGATGAAGCTAACATTACACAGCCTTCACTCCTGCGATAATTTTCTGGTAATTAAAGTTGGTCGCTAACCTCGGATCTCGGAAAGTCGTATTTCGTGTTCGCTGAAATGCATTTCTCAATCTCTTCATCGCTTCACAACCCGAAGATTAATACTCGCTGAGCATTTAAGTGATATTAAGTCGAAAAGCCTATATGCTATGTGGTGGCTTTTGTACGGAGGCCTTGTCTCCTCCCGGCTAACTTATAATTTAATACTTGATTCTGCTAGTCAGCATTCACGAGTCTTGAATAGGCACAAGAGTCACGGGGCCTTTATCTCTAATCTCTTCACATTTAGTTAAGTGAATGTCTGGGTCTGGTGCATTCAAGCAACGATTGAGAATATCGCAAAGGGACAACGGGACAGCTTATTCAAAGTCTATTTCACCCAATCACCACTATGCATATTCAAAGTTACAAAGCATCCGGAGTTTATGCATGGGTTTATCAAAAGATAGGAATTCAGTCAACTCACAGCCGCATTCCTTTGTTGAGCTTGAACTAAATTGGAATGTACTATTTGCATACTCAAAGCGAATAGCATCTAAATACAGATTTACTTCCGCTACACACCAAAGCTGTATGCAGGACACACATGGATGAATGAAACCAGAAGATCGAGTAAAAGGTTATGTATTATGGAAATGGGATTGTTACGAGTCCAAAGGGATTTGTATGCTAGAAGCTTCCTGTAATAAACAATCATAACTTTGGTCAAAATTTGACAGTCCGGTTCTTCAGCTCCTTATCTTGATGGCTTCACAACGATGGAAGGACGGCCTAATCACTAAGTCTGTCCTGATATTTTGACGACTCTAACCCATAATATTATATTCTAGCGTAGGTATATATTACTATAAGAATGTCTATTAATTTGTGAAAGTGCCATTATACGTCAGTCATAATGGGTTGTAGTAAAAAATAAGACCAGTTCGTTAGTAGAACGGTATTTAAAAAGCATACTATTTCAATCTTCCAGAAAACTAGTTCAACATACCATATTAAACATAAGAAGTCTTGGAACTACCTATTCGTTGATAGGATAAATGAACATAATGCTTAAGTTATCTCAACAGTAAAATTAAAGACGTGCTTAGAGTTGACGTAGCGAAGGATTATTAAGGCACATCACCGAGCATCGGATAAGTTGTCTGTCACTCTATTTCTCTTTTTCCTTAAGAGACACTTTTGTTTTTGAACCCCCGTATTCTGGAACAGCAAGCAATGCACAAGAAGTGGACAGATTATTACTTTCGGTCAAGAAATGTCTATTCCAACATCTGGTTCACTTTTCTCGTGTCCCCCGATCTTCTGAAGTGATTAGAATGAGAAAATAGTTCATCCGAAAATGCTTTAAAAAGTTATAGATTAGCAACATGCAGTTCTTCAAGTGATCTTCATCTCTTTCTAACTAAATTACATAAAGTTCCTTATTAAACACATAAGTAGACCCGGGATGGATAAAGTGAACGCTGTCTGTAAACATTACGACCCCATGAGATACACATTTGCATGCAATATTATTTGTCACACACAGTGTACGTTATACACGCTTACTCAAATAGTCAAATAAAGATCAAGGTCGGATGTATCGGAGTAAACCGAAATGATTCCGAAATGGCATCTCCTACGAAGAAACTCAAGCCAGATTCAAGAAATAAAACACTTACATCCACCGCTTGGTCGAAATCCTTTCTTTCGATGGACCCACTATGGTTCACATCTGCAATGAAAAATTAATTTGTGCATTCACGTCAGTATAGCTGTTACGCTACCTATGGCATAATTGTATAGTATGCATGAGCTGAGTACTGCGTTATCATTTCGACAAGTATGACGTGTATGTGGATTTCCAAAAAGAAATGATCTATTCGATAAGAATCGAGATATTTCAATTCTTTTTGCTGCTTGGCTAAGGACCTATTATTACTCTGCCATTTGAATTATCATGTGTTCCTTATTGCTACGATATAGATGGAAAATACGCTAACAGCCCATTGTCAGCCCCTCGATTCACGGGAATCCCTGATTGTATGGAAACTTCTTTTTATCTGAATATTTCTTGATGAGCACTGATAATGAGAGCACCGATAACGAGTAGGTGTCTATTTTGCTGTTGAGTGTGCATTACCAGTTTCCCAAGCTGTTTATGTATGCACCAGCTCACGGAGAGATAAGACTCCCAAAGTGAAATGTACTTCCTCCTTATTCGCCTTTTACTTGTGAGAACTTCTTTCGTAACACAAAGTTGAGAGAGGCTCGTTTGAGAAGTGCTGAAACACTCCTAATGAATATGAATGTTGGATGTCTCTTCTTGTCTGTCTCCTTGTCTCCTTTGCATCATTATTCATATTCTGCTTTTCAAGCCCTACAACGACTACAACCCGACCAACTTTTGAGTTGCAATTGTTTCTGAAGTTGTACACTACTGCACGACTTGACTAATTTTATGCAGCAAGAATAGTGCCAGCCTCAACTTCAAGAAGATACTATGTGGATCTAAACTATGTAATGACGAAATCCTTTAAGATGAAACAAAATAAGTGGAATTGGATCCATATTCTTGCAAAATTTCGTATGAATTTCAGTATAATAATTAGTCGTTTCGCTACTACTAAAAGTGAAAGTCTCCCAACAGAATGAGAAAGCAGGCCAGACATGCTTTCATGAATTCATCTCATGTTACATACGTAGCAAAGGATTATTTCATGAAAAACGATTATTCTGCTTCTTTGAACATTTCAACTGGGATACTAGGAATATAATGCTTATAATTTGCAATTTTTAGCGACAACGAAGCGTTTAGCGGTTTCCACTCTGACTCAGCATTTCTAATTTAATCTGACAACACTTGTACCGTGTTTTGAACTTACCAAAGAAGTTCTCAAAAATGAAGTGCAGCTTCTTCTGCCGAAAGTCAGAAAGTGGTTTGGAGGAAGCCTGAAATGTACAAGAAAAAGATAATTAACACACGTAATCAAAGAGATCAAGTTGAATGTCAATGAATGAATCACACGAATGAGTGATCTAAAACTCATACGACTTTTAACGTGAGTATCAACATTATAAAACAGGAAATAACAAAGCATCTTATATTTCACACCGCAAGTACCAACAAGAATGTTGTATTCAATGTGCCTATCTGTACTTTCAATTTATTGGCAGTAAGTACCGAATACAATAAAACCATCCCTCTCTTTCGCCAGTTGAGTTAGATGGATGTTTTCCACACAAATCTGGGGAAATCTAATGGAATGACTATGACAAAGTGGATCAAAATCGAATAACAAAAGCAAACAAAAACTAAAAGATATTCTGTGAATCCTTTCAGGCTGTTGGCTGTATGGACTAACTGATAAAGTATACCTCGCTTTACACATCCTACTACAAACTACAAACACCAAAGATGCACACGCCTTTTCAAATAAGATTTATCAATTCAAGAATCAAATGAAATGCGTGAAATAAATGTATAACGTGCGGTACAAAAGTAAATCCCACTTACACCCGACCAACTATGCTTTCACCCTGTTCCTCAGGGTTAAACTTTCTCCTTCTTCACTTCAAGACAAAACACACATCAATAAAAGGCTCAAAGTGTATCTTTGAATCCTATCCTTGTCTGTATACTTCTTACAATCGACCTATATAGATTCTTATTGTTCAAATACATATACTCACATGTACATACACACGTACAATTCCACTTTTCCTGCTTTCAACGAGAGACCATTCACACAATAATCCTAAAAGGATTTCCTTCCTCAAAAACATGTATTGTTTGCATTCAAAGAAGTCATTCAGCTTGAACACTACAATGCGAGAGTACACAAGTCTTACATTAAATAAAGATTTGTTTTATACTTGTCTTTCAATAACATCTGTGAGATATTTGATGCGATTTTACACGAAACATCCATCTGTGCTTTTCTACAATGCAAATGACAATCGGACATCAGACATTCATGGTAAAGGTCCTCACACAATTTAATTTAATAAATGTGCTTTTCAAATATGATTCTATATCTTAAAGTTAAGTATTAAAACAACAAGAAATAATAAATATATAAAGCTGGTTTTGCAACCGTAAACTCCTCTTACGTTTTCCATTGTGAATCGCAGGAGACGCTGGTAGATAGACCGAATGGCTTCAATATTTACAGTTGGATGGAACGTTGTACCTTTCCACAAGCAGATTAATCTCTTGAGAATTATTTTTCAAGGAAGAAAGGTGCAGAGTTCCGTGTTGTCAGAATAAATTAATCTTCAGTAGTTTCCTATTAAGAAAATAAACATTCAAAAGTTCATATACACATGTTATTTTGCTAATTATTTTATAAAATACCAATTCTACTTATATATTATTCATACATTTAATATGCATACAACAACATATGAAGGTTAAAACTCCTAGTAGAGCCCCGTGTGTTGTATGGGTCTCAGATTTGGGCAAATACAGATGAATAAGCAAATGTTTAATTAGAGTGTACAGATGATGGAGAAAGCATCAGCAAACAAATGTTAATGAAGCAAATGTACATGGAATATGGAAAGTATGGGAATATATGCAAATTCTCGTAATGTTAAAACCATTTTAAACAGTAAATGGATGGAGATTGCAGTGGAATGATAAAAATAATTCCCTTTAAGAGAACCACTGAAGCTCCTGTCACTCAAAGAGCTTTTAGTAAGACTCCTTGCGTAACTTAGTTATGATTTTAGAGGAATAAATTCAAAGTAAACAAATCCTCTGAAGGAATCCTCATCAAGTCTTTCACTACTAGGAGCTGAAAGAGTCCTGCAGGGATACATGTTCCGAAATTCCCTATTTTCATTGCAAAATCTTTCCTTTATTATTTTCAATCCTTTTTACTCTAAAGCGTATGATTTAATACCATCAAAGTGTTTCTGAGGTTTACATCTTTAAGATACCAGTAGTGTGGAAAAAATACATAATATTTTGTTTAAATGCTAGATATCATTATATCATCATAACTTAACATTATGTGAGCTTTATATGGATTTACGAAATTCAAATCCCTTTCATATGCATACGGCGATTTTTCGAAACTCAAATCCTGATTATTATGTAAAAAATATGGCTGCAAATTGAGGCTTACTCACCACAAACCACAAGTACTAATACCCACTTAGAACTTTTGTGTCATAGAATTCCTTTACTTATTTTAGGGACATGTGTAATATTTGCTACACTTTTATCGTAAATAATAAGGGGAATCATTAAACGACCTAAGCTGGTATCTCTGTCAAACACAAAGATTGAAAGGATCGGGGATCGTTACACAATATATAAATGGGAAATACTAATTGGCAATTGGCAAGACAAGTAAAGATTCCAATAGAGAATATACAGTTTTCATTTGTTAAGAGAATTTTAAGAGATCTTGACAATTTGGAAGTGGTGCTTTCCATTGAAACTGTTTGTGTGTTTTCTGTCAATGTTTGCTTGTTACTTGAAAACTTTCTTCTGATCGTATTGCTGAGAAAGAAAGATAAATCTTGATTTTACACAACCTATTCCTCTCCTTTACTTGTAAAAGCTGGAGATCGATTTTGGCTTGGAGTTAGGGGTTTCAGGGAGAAAGGACTTTTTGCACAAAAGTGTGCACACACACTTGTCAGTCGTATCTGAATTACTCTTGCATTTAGCAGTTCGAAGGACGGTATGAAAGCTTCTTAAAAATTTACTTTTACACAATCTTTGCCCCCACTTGTCCGTTCACTAGGGAGTTGACAGTAAAGTGAGATCTCTGATTTGAGATTTTAGTTAGGGGTTCTACCTTTCTTTTTTTTCGACAATAGATGCTTAAATACATTTAAGTGTGCAGACTGATGAACCCTCTGTGTCGATCGTTTTACTCATGTGGTGCTCAACTACTGGGAGGAGTAATAGCTACATTTTTAATACACGGTTTCAGTTGAGCAATTCACCAGAAAACTCGTTTGCTCCTGGTAACAGCAACTATATAATCTGATCTTAGGAAGAACTTTCACCGGATGCCCATAGGGTGGTGAAGCAGACAACTTCCCATGCAACCTTATTGAGAAATGGTGAATACTTGTACTGATTACCAATTCTATCGGGACAAAAGATGGATGGTTAGCTCTGAGTAAATTACAGGGGTTGAAGTACACACAGAACAGTTGGAAATGATGATTGCGTAGCTTTTACATTCAGCTAGACTACGAGTACAAAAAAATGAACAAAAACTAGAAATATTAGAATTAGGATTCCATCAATGCGGGTGATAGAGAAGTGGTAGAGCTAAACTGAGAGGAAATTGATGAGGATGAAGACACAGATTTGGAGAGTTGCCTCAGTATGGCTGCTGCGTGTGTTAAGGAAAACTAGGTCCAAGATTGCTTTGCTTAAATCAGCAAAGCTTTGCGAACAAACAAACAGCGAGTGTATGTTTGCAATGCAAGCCTCGGATTTCAAATGAAGATTGAGAGTTGTTATAGAAGAAAATTTGCACACTGCGAAAACACATTACTCTTTTGGAAGATTGTGAGGCAGAGAATTCATATGCAAATTGGATACGACAATGCATCATCGTCAGAAGCTACACTGACTTGAATCACTACTGACTCCTGTGCATAATGTCTTTCGGTGTTTACTGAACTGTGTAAATTCAAAGATTCATCGATCATCGAATCCCAAAGAGAATATTTGAGAACCGTATGATTTTGTTTGGTTGACTGACATACTTTTAAGAAAGACACACCCTCACAGGTTCATCTAAATCGTTCCTCTCCTCAACGTTTGAAGATAAAACTGTAAAACTGTAAGAGCTATATTTCACAACTCGTTTAGACCTTAGACACTAAGCCAATCGGCAATTATGTTAGCCAAAACACAGAAAATTTACACAACAACTTTCTCCCACAGGCTGTGTCGTAATAACCTTCGTGACCAAATTTCATCAACTCTTTAGCCTCGTGTTATTACATGGCATCATTTTTTTCAGTAAGCTCCTTACTGAACACAACAACACGAAAAAGCTGTAGTGAACATGAATTCTAGATTTAGGATTGTCTGTGTAGTTGGCCAGCATTTATAACTCATTCACGATATGCTGCAACATGTAATCTTAGCCCAGTCAAATATTATAGAAGATAAAAGTCACTCAGCTGATAGTTAACGTGAAAGCCACTCTTGTAATTGAGTTATTATGAAATAAAATGGATGCACATTAGCAGATATATTTTAAACAGGAGACGAATAAAGGTAAATTACAGGAAAACACAGAAGCGACAGGTAAATCAATACTCACACTCCTGTTTAGTTAATGAAGAATAATGAACGAACTTGTTCTAAACAACCAAGGAAGTAAGTTTGGAGGACTGAAGTGCGGAAAGCATGAAACGTGATAAGCACAGATGAAAAAGAATGGAAGTAATAATTACAATTGAAATCGCATAATACGTCTTTTTCCACATTTCATAACAAGAGGGTTTAACCAGAACAAAAATGAATTGAAGATTTGTCTATGCTTGCAAAAACCTCAAAGGAACATGTATGAAAATGAAAGAGAGTGAAAGTAAACAAGCCATGAGTGAAGCCGAACGCGTCATGTCAAGTCATGTGTCGTTAAAAGTTTAAAACTTTTTCCTTCACTCTTACAGGAGTTGAAATAAACTTCCTCATTTAAAAAGTTACTCCCAAATGCTTTCCTTTCACCCTCCTGTCTGTCACTCCGTTATCCTACAAATGGAAACTGGAGTCCAAACTTCTACGTTTACGAATCTTTAACCACACTCGTTTACGTGTGTTACGGATCTGTAGATGCAAGTGCGCCAAGGGAAGAAACACATTTAATTACTTAGGTTTTCTCAATCCATCAAAATTCTCTGTGAATTAGCGAATATTTTGGTCCGTGATGTGTAATATATAGGGTACATAATAGGTACACTGAAGAAAGGACATTTTACGGACTGCGGAAAGAAAACATAATGAACTTACCTTCCAGAAGTGACGCTCACCCTCTTGTCGTTTCTTTATTGCACCCCTCGGACAACTTATGGGTACTCTCAGTTACTTGGAAGTGTGTGGGTTATTCAAGGTTCGTATATCTCACTGAATCACACAAGCGAAGGAGACAGACTGACTGGGGCACCTGTGGAATCCTAACGAGACAGACACACAGAATTTTAGAATTTTCACTTTGCCTTGAAAAGCTAGCAGAAGATTAAAAAGTTCTTTCACAAGAAATAAAGAGAAGAGAGAAATTCACCTCGAGCAGTATTCTTCTTATCTCCTAGTAAAATTATAAGAGATTAGATCTTACACTTTTTTCTGCGGAGAGCAGTGTAAGTGAGAGAAGCGAAGTGGTTCTTGATCTGCACCTTATGATAAAGTACTAGATAATTTCTGAGGAAGAGTGTCAACCAGAGTTGTTGAATGGGCCAGTGGTGGATTGAAAATGATAATGAACTAGAGGCCTACGTGTCTCAGTTATACTCGGAGAAAGTTCCTACTTCCTTCTTGCCCAATGCAAGGAGAAACTCCTCATACGAGTAAAAGTTGGGTACGAATGGTGTGTGCTTGTGTGCTACTATAGATCTCTCGTCTTGTCCTGCCGTTTGGTTTTGCCTTTAGCATAGGTTGATAGTGCAAGGTAACCAAAACCACCACACCGATTCCAGTGGTAGTATAATGTGGCGTAGTTGAAGTTCCTCCTCATCTCACGTATTATGAAGATCAACTTTACTCTCTTCTACAGATGAATCTTTGGGTAATATGTCAATGTAAGTAAACGAAACCCTTATGGTTCTATAGTTTTGCCTCATCCAAAGGAAATCCCGCTGCACACGACACACACGAGCTTTGCATATCTTGGGTCACGTAGTAATATGCAGTACAGGAAAGTAGTTGTCTATAGAAGAAGCTTCATTTTCCACTCAGGATTTGAAGTATTTCCAAGTAACGTAGAGTGGTTGTGGAAGTTTTTACACAAAATGCAGAAATTGTAGTACAACTGGTATTAGGGACACCACTTAGTCCACCTGGTACTTTCTCCGTTTACATGGTAGGCAATCACAATCCAGATGAATTGCTGGAGAGTGAAAAATGTAATTAGAAGTACGTCTAAGTATATTTATTTTCTGGGTCTTTCTTTGCTTTACTCGTTGTCAATTTGTTGGTGTACTTTATGCAATATACACCTGACCCTCCTTTATTTACTTACCTGCGATATATGTATGTTTGGACTGGGCATGTTTTTGCTGTCTACTACTTCAATTAAAACGGCCACCTGTACATCTCTGCTGTTTGTATCGCTTGCTACCCAGGAGTAGATGCAAATAAATCAACTTACACGGTGTAAAGGACAGGATGGAAGACAGAATAAAGCTAACAGAACTTCACGCAGAGTAAGTCGAATTAGCTGAGAATGATCTACTAAAAGACACAAGAAATATGACATTGCTCATTCAGATAACCATCTCACAAAGCTAACCAGCCAGATGGTTTCAACAGCAACACAGGGTCAATAGTAGTGCACGGATAGAATAAATGCGACAGATGTAATTTAATTTGCACTGATATGTGTAGATGCATTGCGTTTGTACATATTTCATAATGTACCGACTTTGCTTTCAAGGATTTCCAGGAAATTTCTCAGTGTCAATTTCAAATTCATTCAGATTTGTGTGGAACTAATAGCCAGTCTTGAATTTGTGGAATCTGGTCGGAACAGGTGAGATCCGTAGTCTAATTTATTGTGTCATCATAAACGACAAGTGTAGTATAAGTGAATTATGAAAGTCCGTCCTGTTCTGAACACTATAATATTTTGCATTGGTGTACCAAAATTCCGTATGTTACATCAAACAAATGCCCCGTGGGTATCAAAAATAAAATTAAATCAATATAAGCTTTCTCCAGAAATTTAATATCGTCTTGATTTACAAATACCCAATGTGTATTGGGTGAAGTTAATTACATAGCTGTGCGCAGTAAAGGCACAACAGGCGCAAGAGGCGTAGTTAATATGTACCAAGAAATTCGCTCCTTGTTTCTGCCAAATTAGACAGGTGAGATGAAGAAAACATAGTTCACAATAGTTGAGAGACAGCTTATTCTCGATAATGCAAGTAGTAGAGGATAATAAACAAGCCTTCACTCTGCTTTATAATTCGTATCGAGTTACTAATGGTTGAGAGGAAGTTTTGCCTGCAAAACAAAAATGATCATCTGCATCCACCTTTTTTCTCTAAGATCCTTTGACTCTCCACGCCCGGATTATCCTAAATCCAGACAGTCATACAAAAGAACAAAAAGATTGGAGTAAACAACCTTTTCATCCTAAAAGGTAGACACTTTGAAAGACAAGGCTTGTAAAAGGAGGAAATGATGACTTTAGCCCACTTATTTCCTTCTCTCATCTTCCTGGACAGAGAAATGAAAGTTTTATTATCGCCCTTTTTATTAACGTATCAAATCACTGCTCAAGAAATAACACGCCTTGTGTACCGCACCCGTGTACAAAAATGTATAAAGAGAGTTCTATTAGCCTCTAGAATCTAGGCCGATAGTGATGATACATTGTGATGTCCCCAATGAAACTAAACCCATCCATCCGTCAGCAAGAAGAACAAGAGCAGAGAGACTTTCAATCTCTCAACACAAGAGAATCGTCTTTATCTCCTTGAAGACTTTCTTCACCATCCCCAACCAATAATGATGTAAAAACACTCACGCTTAAGGTTCCTCATCTACTTCTCCTCCATGAAACACATACAACGCAAGCTAATAACTCCATACTTTCTCCATGGACGTCCCCAGGACAAAAGTTGAAGATGAAGGAAGTGATGATATTTCTGCGTAGCAGTGGATTATCTACCTCTTCATGAAGAAACTCAATACACGCACACATTCACACATCTACGTATAGTTATATAGACATAGACACTCGATCTACTGAAGTTTCAGAAACAAGGTGAGAAACTACATTTATCTTCATGCAACGGAAAGCTTATAAGTACATCCTGCTTCTCAATATATACTCGTCACTCTCTTACAAACACTTTCTCTTTTACGAGCTAAGCGGTAGTGTTTTAGGAAAACATCAGCCAGACACAGCAGACATACGTAAGACAAAAACGTCTCTTTTTAAAAAGATGTTCACAAACACATATACCCACCAACTTCATCTTGTGCCTTTGTTTTTCTCCTCCACACGAAAGGATTGATGGGTGGATGAGTGATGGAAGCAAAAGAGTTAAATGGAAAAATGATTAAGGAAAAAGCTACCGAAGCCATAAGTTTTCACTTTACTTTTACTGCAGACGATTCATGACCTTTTGTAATCCTTCTCTGCACATTCTACTGAAAGTGTCTCGGGTTACTTTAAGCAACACGGGGAAATTTAATTTTCAGAGATGAAAAAGAAGAATATTATTCAAAAGAACTCCATACAAATTCAAACACGTACTCACAATTGTATTTAAATGCAAGAAATGATAAAGCCATATGTTTATATAAACAACTCATGCTCATCTCCCTACTCACAACAAAACTTCTCTGATGTCTCTCCTCCGTGTTGTGCTTTCACTTCATCTTCATCTGAATATTTTAAATCCCTGTCCCATCCATAACCAGCACTTGGGATGAAATGTCAATACAATATTTTGAAACCCGTGAAATACAGCTTACATGAGATCGTGTCAATCCTTAGCTTTAAGTTCTATTGGAGGTCCATCATTTCCTGACATGCAATTTGATTCCGAAACTAAAAACCAAACTTACTTTCTTCCACCTTTTTGCATATGTGAAATGTATGCGTAGTATGTGTCACTGAGATGAACACATGAATTTATTTCACCAGAAAGAAAAAGAAGGAAAGGGAAAAGACAGAGTTACAAATCGCATCAAGTTTCGTACACTTCCAGGTAAAGTTGGGCAAAGTGAAATAAACACACGAGAAAGAACCACACACGAGGAGAAACGGGGCTTCTCAACCAACCAACCATTACTTCCACCCTTCTTATCGAATCACATCAATCCTGTGAAAGAACAGCAATATTGCTCAATATCTGTGGCCCATGTTTCCTTCATCCCCTCACAGTGTTGGTAGAGATTACACCTGAAAATGAGGAGATAAGTGGGCAAAAATTCCAATGGGAATACATCCAGTGAAAGTGGAGAGATAAAAGAAAGATCGATTGGGCTTTTCAACTCCTACTATAAAAGATAGAGTGAAAGGTGTAGATTGATAAAACTACTGTGGGTGATTCTGCGAAGGCGTGTGACACATATGTATTCCTCCTCCTGGAGTATTATACCTAAAGTGTGATACAGACATCTGACAGGGTATATGTGATATTTATTAACACTTTTATACAAATAAAAGTCTCATAACTTGGCCCATCCGTGCAGGTTTTTAAATCAGTTCCCGTGAGAAGTATCAGAAAGAGTCTCGAATTTATCCGATTCCACTTTTCTGTTCTGCCAAATTACCAAAGCATTGGTGAAGTTCGATTTGCTCCTTCCTGTTCTTTGGTTTCTCGACAACAAAAGAAGTAAACGAAGGAACAACCCTTCTTTCACCTTCTGTTACAAACCATTGAAGTAACCGTCTGTGGGAGACAGGAAGAATGCCTAACACGTTACGTTGCACCATCAACGAACATAATCACGCAGGATGGGAATTCATGAACAGAAGATCCTATTTTTGAACCGCAATTTTACTGAATTCGATTCTAGTTTTTGTAGCATGATAATACTAGTCAGTTGCACTCCTTTTGAAGGTAGTATTATGTAGAGTATAGGAAACTATAGGAGAAAGAGTGGTGATACAAGTCTGGCAAATATAGGGATGGTAATCATAGTCTTTCAGTAAGAAGATAAGGTATGATGTAGGATAAGGGAGGGAGAGAGAGAGAGAGAGTGGAGCTCCATTGTACTTTTGATACTCCCCTGAGGAAGGATCTCACTCTCAGGTGAAAGTAGATGGGATGAAGGATTAAGGCTAAAAAGGGCACACACCGTGAATATACCTGCCTAAGAGTGTGTATATATTTATATATACGCGTGTATATGTGTGTATATATAAGATTGAATGCATAAATGGACAGATGGATTTAAGAAGTAGGAAGGAAACAGTCCAAATAAGTGTCATTTGTGATACGGATTCGGGTAATAGAATGGAACGAAGGAAACTGCCAGGGACAGAGAAAAGACGAGTAATGAGAAAAATAGGAAATCAAGTTGCAGGTGGTCTTTGTAATGACACCCTCAATTCAGTTTCCCGACTATGGCGAAACGTATTGTCGCGGATGTAATTAGGAAAGTGTTGAAGGCCAAAGAGGATGGCGAATACGAGTCTTTGATAAGCCAACTGTTGAAGAAGATGCAAAAAGGGTTTGCAAACTTCCACAATGACCCCAAGTACGTATTCGACTTTGAGGTAAGTGTACTTGATACAAAATAGTTTATATATTACTTTGAGTTACTAGTAGTAGGATGTTTGTTTCAAAGGCACTACCCGGCACTTACCGTCTATCGCTGCTGCTCTCTTGTTATGAGGGATCAGGCTTTAGTCATACCCCAGTTGCAGTGGACCGGCCTGTTATCGAGTGTCCTCCAGGACAATTTAAAATTCCGCCGATAATACCATCAGAGAAAGGATTGAAAAAGAAGGATATGGAAAAACAAATAGGGGAAGATGTTATGCTATTCACTAGAAGTGACTGCCATGAAAGCAGGGTTGGCTCATGGATACTAAAGGTATAATACTAAATATATCTTTTTTACGTTTTTACTCATGTTGGTTAGCCCTATTCATTATTTTCTGAATCCATTTCAGCATTGGCCACCTGATGCGATAAATGGAATGTATGTCAAGATTAATAAACAGCGGCCGGCTCCGAAAAGCCTACTGCTGAGCAGTTCCGTGTGAAAATCCCTCGGTTATGATCTTCTTGAAGCCAGTGACTTTCCAACTTGGTTCGACAATGAAGATATCAGTAAGGTTGACAACGTCCTGTTTCCAATTCGACTCACCAGCTCGTGCAGCGAGATTCTCACAGCCAATGAAGCACCATCGGACGCTGATTTTTTCCCAAGCAGTCCACTCTGCCAACCTGGTTCATGTTTAACAAACCCAAATCCATGGCTTCTCACCCCAACACCAATCCCTAATCTAGAGGAACATGAACCTGATACTAGCTCAGATGAATCAAATAGTGAAGACACCTGCTCTGAAGTCGCTGGTGATGCACCAACTGCCCTACCATTACAGGAATCTGTCAGTGATACTCTTAAAGGCGTAAACATAGATAACTGGACTGATGACTGGGAATAGATTAGTACTTCAATGAGTCAGGTCCATCCTTCCAATTTGAAGACAAATAAAAATATCCTTGGAATTATCTGATGTTGTTATCCTTTCCAGTAATAATAGTAATAAATGTAATTGCCAGTTCCTCTCCAATTCCGTAATTCATATACTTATTGTATTGTAACATTTACATTTACATTTACATAACAGCCGTATTATAGGCCTAGTTGAAACCGTTACTTTCACAGGGGAAGCCACGCATATGGACTTCAGGAGAACAAGTGGAATTCAGACAAATGCTACTAGCTAGTATATGCGGTATTTATGGGTAACAGCGCTAAGGGAGGTCAGATAAGTGTATTACTCTTGTCCTAACTATATTTTGGTATGTAATTACTCCCTAGATGTGAGTTTCATTCAATTGTATGTAATATAATTTTTCTAATTAAAAGAGTAGCCTCTCTTCGGGGTTCAACCTGAGTTTGTTTGATTAAGTCAGTGCTCTTGAGTTGAGATATTATGTTCCCCTGTTTATGCTTAACAATAATTATTTCTACACTTGCCGCATTGAAAAGTGGAATGGAAGTTACATTAATAAATATCATTTTCATTAGTTAACTATCACTATCGAAAGCGTTTATTTATACGGTCACTAAATTCGATGAAGCATGCCCTCCAAGAATTTTGTCCGTACGCACATCGAGTATGTAGCGAGTGGACAATACTGTTACGGTGGACGGCTATAGTCCACACTAATTGAGTATGGGTGAAAGTACAACTGCAACATATTCCGGCGGGTAATTCAAGCTCTTCAGGACATCTAGTGAGATTAAACAGCGTGGACAAATCAACGAGTGTGCATTAATCATCATAATCAGTGTTAATTTATTGCTTTTTGTTCAGTTTGCAGCCAGGTTTGGACGTTGCAATGGATTCTATGCGAAAGCGGAAGCTAGATGCAAGCTGTGACCCAACTCTAAAAAGAGTCAGCACGGGATCAGAGCCGAATTCTCGAAACTACGTCAAAGCAGTACTGAAGCTCATCTCTAACGTTGTACGTGAAGATTTCAAAATAACAACCAGTTTTGTTCCTGACCCTCGGAGCACGAATGTTGTTTACCACGGAGATTTAGTGACTGGGAACTGGGAGTCCTTGATTAATTCAATCGATGGAAACATTCAAGACATTTTCAGTCGTCTGTGCTCCATAACGGAAGTCGATGTAAGGTTTGCTCATGTTCCTGATAACCAATCTGGTCAATTATTATATTTCATACACTTTCTTTCAGAGCTCAGTTGGCCGATGTCTTGCCAACTATTTCAAATTCCCTGACGGCAGTTACTCTATCAATGGAATGGGAAGC
>JAQGAB010000193.1:0-36133 GCA_034696565.1 Isotomurus graminis
GCAAGTCAACAGTTCCACTTTTCTATATTGTATCTTCTCAATATGACCAGATTCAGGCAAATGATACGAGTAGAAAATCGCGATAAATCAAAGTGTTCCAAATTTTTATTGCGTTTTTTTGCCTCGTCTATTTGTGTGTTGGGAGTATTACTGGTTCTCCTCATCGTCATTGCAATAAACGGGTTGTCAAGTGAAGACAAAAAACACTCGAATACGGTTCATGAAGATGGCAAGTATGCCACCACATTTACATCATGTGGAACCGTACAAGGGTAAGAAGTGTTTACATGATTCTCTTAATCGCCTATTAAACTGATATTTAGGTTCTCATAAAATCTACCTACACCATCGCTAGCAGTTTTTATTTCTGGAGTAATTCACTGTTTATCCACACGTGAAAGGTTTCTCGCTTTGTTGGCCACCAACTCATGAATGAATAATAACAATGTTACTATGATTTGTTCGTGTTTGAGAAGCTGTATCGAAACCGGTACCTAGTTTCTAAGAAATACTTCAGGTACACTTTTTTGTACATCCTACGTCGAGTTGTACCTACAAGTGAGCAGATATGAAACAATCTGTCAAATATATATTAGGGAGACTTGGGGAACTAGACTTTTTTGGGGAAACGTGAGACTATTAACTTTTCTTGTTAATCTTGAGGATCTTGATAAATATAATATGAACAACCTTCTTAAGCATTGTAGTGAGATTACACTAAACTAAATTTCAAAAGGGTATTTCCGAATGCTGCATTTAAAACCATTCACATACGGATGGCGAAACACGGACTGTGAATTGCGTTCATGTAGCCGTTTCCCTTGGGTAGGGCAAAATGAGATTATGTCTACAAAACTCATATTCTTCTACAGTTAATCAATTAGTAGTGAAAAAATGTGATGAATCAATTTCAGACCATGTAGACAGAACAAATGTACAATTGAAAGAAAGATTGCGGATGTCTGGAGATGGAGTTTTGAAAGGGAAATCCATACTCTACTCTCTGTCTGTAACTAGTCTTACACTCATCATATGGAAACTATACTCTGAGAATTGCACACCATTGCCAAAGATTATGTTTGATGTGTTGATGTAATTAACAGACTAGTCCGCAACGGTTCGTATGCATTCCTTGGACTGCAGTATGCAGTTCCCCCGACGGGGAGATTGAGATGGCACCCTTCTAAAGTTCATCACCACCTCTCTCAATGTTGGAACGGAACATACTTAGCTCTCGAACGTCGCAAACCTTGTTGGCAATTTTATCAAAACGGGTCTTACGATGGCTCTGAAGATTGTCTCTACTTGGACGTCTATACACCAAAGCTGCTCTTTGCTGATCCCCTACCCGTTGTCCTCTTTATTGCCGGAGAGTCTTTAAATGGAGGAGAATCAGATGATTTGCAGCCATCCGCAGAGTTGGCTAAGCTAAGGAATTGTGTTTTCGTGTCGATTTCCATACGGAGATCTGCTCTGGGCTTCATGTCTATCAGCATTTTGTCTCAGAGGTTATTTTCTTTTCTCATGAAATGCTCAATTTCACTTGCCATTATGTTCTCCGGAAATGACATTTTTAGTGTGCATGTGTATTCTGGTTTTGCGCCCAAACTCATGAAAATGTCAAATGTTATTCTTTCAGCTCGCCCAGAAGATCCTCTGGCAATTATGGACTGTCAGATGTCTTAACTGCTTTGCAGTGGGTGCAGTACAACATAAGACATTTTGGTGGAGACCCAGATCGAGTCACTATTCTGGGCCATCAATCAGGAGCAACGTTACTTGGAGTTATGCTGCAGTACAGAATTCGAATGGATTTGTACAAACAAGTATGGATGTCTGGTGGTGCACCACCTGCTGAGATTATGACCCTAGAAGTAAGGCTTTTAGACACAGCTTACTTTCCTAAACGAGCCGTTTTATCAAATGTATCTAACTTCAGGTAGCAAGCGAGTTAAATCGCAAATTTTTGGAACATGCCGGATGCAATTCAACACCATGCTTGTACGGTATCCCTCCTGAAGAAGTACTAGAAAATGTGCCAAACGAATGGCGAACATTCCACCACGACTTGCCAACAATAACAAGAACTGATGATAGCGATGATCACAAGAATCACGACTGGTTAGTCTTGGATGAAACAATAGTGAAGAGTGCAAGCAGACAAGATATTCATTCAGAACAGAGTCACGTGCGAATAGTAGCTGGATCTTCCATGCACATCGATGCAAGTTCTGAACTGAGAAGTCTCCAAGATTGGAACAACACTGGACAATTTCGCGAGTACTTGGATAAGCGACTAGGACCTTACCTGGCGTCAGAAGCTGCCCGACTTTACCTCCGACCTGATACAAATCACTGGCAACAAACAGCTTCCATGATTTCCGATTATAAAACAATATGTCCATTGTTGAAGTTTGCTTCACAATACTTCTCGTCAGACTTGGCGTACTTTTACGTGGTCACCAATGCCCATCGAACGCCTTTGGGTTACTTGGTCCCTCCCCATTCAGATGTCAACACTATTTTCAGCACATCCGTTCCTCGAGGATACAAAGAAAAGAAATACGCTGAGAACATATCCAAAATGTTTTACAACTTTGTCACAACTGGTCACATATTTAATCCTCCTACAAGAACTCCCCAAAAGATACTTGTAATTGACAGTAGAGTGACACACACTGATGCTTATGTGAGATGCGACTTCTGGAACAGATATTGGCTACTTCAGTCATCACAAAATAAAAGTGTAAACTTCAGTGAGCTTTCTCAAATTCAATAATTCCAAATCTTACAGTTATATATCGCGGACAGATACAAGATGAATTAATAAACTGACTTGAAATATGATTTTCTTTTATTCATATCCTTATCATCATTGTTAGCATTTTTCTTTCAACCCATCTTTCAGTACTACAACCACAATATCACAATATGATGTTTAGTAAACTCAGCTACCTTGTAAACCCACATGGACATCATATCACAAAGAATGAATGAATCCATATCCAAAGTGAACATTGATATTTAATACTGACAAAGAGTGGATCCGGTATATTCTCCCTGAGCCTCAAATTTGACTGTATTGAAGTTTCTAGAGACTTTAGAGATATGTAGTCTTAGTTTATTAATTTCAATTTCAAAAGACAAGTGTTAAAAGTGAGTACGATTGTGTATAAATATGAAACTTTCGTTTCTGTGTGTTGTATATTTTTCAAATGGCACTTCCTTCTGGTTGTGATGTTTCAGCATGTCGTTCAACTGTAAAATTCCTAGATTGATGCGTTTGAGGTCGTCAAGAGGCAAAAACATCTTGGTCTTCCATAAAGTCTTTCGGCGATGAAACGCCCCTTCAATATTCATCTGTAACAGCAAATACAATTAATGTTTTTTAAGTACAATTGCACATGTTCACTTTTGTGTACAGATAATAGCTACATAGCTTACAGTGAAGCATGCTGAAGCAATTCTGGAACAGTCCACGTGTAGGAAGGTGCAAATCCTAGAAACTTCAGCCACTGGATTGTCTCGTAAATCTTCGTAGTGGATGACAAGCAGATCCACGTTTGATTCCAACCAGCTTTTTGATAAAGCCAGCCAATTGAACGCCGAATGCAACATGTACTTAGGCCAATCTGGAATACACCATCCGTCATTAATCCTCCTCTATATTGAGGGAGTCAGTTTTGAAGCTAACCTTTCTGGAGAAATGTCGTAGGTGATGACCATCCAGTGTGACCTGACTCCAAATACTGGACAAAGGCTCTAGTAGACGTTATAGGATCTCTGATTAAAATAATAGCCTTCCCAAACTGCTGATGGCTTGTGTATCGCATGTGAGATTTCTGCACAACCGTCGTTCCCGAGTCCCAAATTTCTTTCTCTCCCACTAAACCTGCAGATCCATTATCAGCGTTGTTCGCATTCAACTCAGCTTTAATATTGGTGCTATGAATATATTTTAGTACTCTTTAATCCTAAAAGACTATAGATTACCTCGAGAGTACAAATTATCATCAAAGTAAACACTTCCGGTGAAAATTCCTGAAGCCATTTCAATAAGATGCCGGAGCCAAGTGTTTCCACTTCCAGGATAGGAAACTAAAGCTGTTGTGCCGAAAGTACCTTCCTCATACAATCTGGAGATGAGTGACACAAAATGAAGGCAATGCAACATTGGTCAGCAAGTCTGATTCAAAGTACCAAAATTAAATGAAAGGTTAACTTAGTAGTGTAGTTTCTACATTCACGAGGTGCCGTGAAAGATCTTCGTTCCAGAACAATCCTTCCTTTAGGCGTTGAAGACATCTGAAGGAGTTCTTCAGTCGTTTCTGCATCATCTCTTAATACAGGAACCAAAGTATTGCTCGTCCATGAGTTTGGCAGACCGTCACTATTTGGCCTACACAGACACGGATCACTACTTTATAAATTCTACTAGAGATTTTTAAAATTTTAAATGTAAACTGCACCGTGTTCCATGTAAAACACTCTTAAGCAAAATGAAGCCACACATAGAGACACAAAATAAAGCAAACGGTTTCAGCCAACTGTCTCTTCTGATTTTGCACAAATGTACCCAGTAAGGTTTTCCTCTAGTGTGGCTTGAAAATCTCTTCATTGAAAAATTTGAAATGTTTTCTGGCATCTCGAAGTTTTTCACAAGCTTCAAAAGTAGATGACCTGGAGTGACTCCCATGTAGGTGTCAAGAAAAGACTAAAATTTGTTAAAAAAGTAGGCAATTCAGTCGGACAACTCATGCAGCTAACTTGCTAATTACCATCTAATTATTCCATCAATAATGCATGAGAACAATGCAAAGTACAGCAATATCCATTTACCTTTCAGATATCCAATATACCTTTTTCCTTCCCGGTGTTAACAGTTGACTTATTAAAATCGCCGAGTAGACGTACCTCCAACAATAATGCATGCGAATTATGAATAATTCAGGAGTCAAATAACAGTCTTAGGTAATTAGGTATGCTTTATTATCTCATTCCGCGAGTTTCTCCATTAATTAACAATCTTGCTGTTGATATCAACTACACCGATCAGCTCACAGTTTTATATCACGACCACATTAAAAGACGGCAATATAAATTAGATCTACCAGACATGTGGAACATTGATTGAAACATTTCAGGACAACATGAGCATCTGATTAGCAACACATAAGATACACATTTGAGACTTGAACAATCATATATATCTCATTATTAGCAACATAAAGGACATAAAGGTAATTTGAATTAAATAAGTCGTTTTCGAAGTTTGTCTGGAAGGACTTTTAGTAGTGGAATGTTTCGAGGGCGTTGAGAGGGCATGTCAATTTGCCAAAACGTGTAATAAAATCATTTCTCTTTGCGTGGTTGTGTTAGCAGTTTTGGGATTAAAGACGGTTTTCGTACGTCAGCGAGAATTCTACACTACGTGGCTTACACTATCGGTGGTGCACATTTTGAGGTTATTTATTTGACACGTTTGGTGAACAAAATGAAAATTCATTGTTACCAAATAATTAACCGTTTATAGCATTTAGCTCAAATATAGGAATACTAAGAATATGACATACAATTATTCAATACATTATTACTATGGATTTCCACGATCGAAAACAATCTAATGCACTGTGTTGATAGTAATCGCATAACATCATGTCATTTTGACAATTGAGACAATGTATTGAAGTTATTGAGATGAGATGAATCAATCAAACCCGTAAATAGTAAGAATGGAATACACAACACAGTGAGTTAGGTCACAATAAGGAATTTAGAATACTCTCCAGCTCCTATTAGGAAGGATGACAGGCGATAATTTGAACGAGCATTGTTTCACTGGGAAAATAAGGAAAGGTTGCAGCCGCACGGCGTATGATAGTCTTGGTTCTTAATTGTATGTGATCTGGGACACTATAGTACAATAATATAGCAATTTTTGTAGAAATTCATATATTCGGAACTCTCACTTTGTGTACGACACATTAGGTATTCATGAAGAATCAGTAGGGAACATTTGAGAAAAGATATGAAACCGATTCTCCATTATGAGTCCGTCGGACCTGAATAACAATTTCAAGGATAGTTTTAATACACAAGTTACTTTATGTTTAGCTAAATATTTACTTACAGCTTCGGATATCATTGTAGAAACGTCTATGCACTGAAAATAAAAATTCAACATTTGATGATCCCAACTTAATTAAAATACACGGCTTATTTGCATTTACTTGACCACATTACGAACAATGGATTTACATGAAAAGGTAAAGGGAGCGACGATATCGTAGTTCATGGGCAATGATGTTGACAAACAAACAACTCCTACTGCAAATAGGGTCATGAAGCCTCATTCACCTTCATATCAAATGGATGGACGGAGATAATGCCAGCCGGAAATCTTTTATGATAAGTTTTATCTAACTACTGCACATGTATGAAGGTGTGTGGTGATCAAGCAACAGTCCTCAACACAGCATTATTCAGGATTAACTGATAGCAAGGTGCACTGAACTTACATTATGAAAATCACAAATGGTCAACAGTTTCATTGGAATGAATGGCATACAAAATTATTGTTTTATTTTCAATACCAAACTATAATAAATCTTCATCTCTACAACAAAGCGGGATCGGAAACAAAGGTGGCAAATGACACAATTTCAAATGGGTTGGAAAGTGAAACAGCACAACTTGACGGCGATGGTGGGTTAGAAGATCAGCAAGAGTTTACATTAGATCGTTGATAAACAGGTTCGACACTGATTCGCCATTGTGGGTTCTACGCATGGCTTCCGCCATGATGACGGATATGTCGATTTGCTTAATAAAGGAAGGAAATAAAAGTATATATAAATAAAAATCCTCTTGAATCAATTTAAATAGCTATTAAGCGTTGCGGCCGACTGAAGTTTGTTTTCTATTTTTACCCTGCTTAGAAGTTGAATAGCCAATGTAAATAGAAAAGTTAAATGCCCCGTAAAATAAGCTGTTCCTTTGATAGCTACCAGACATTGTGTGCCATGGCCATGCATTTGACATTTGAAATGTTTTAAGTGAGCCAAGAGATACTGGTGCATTTATATATGACACAGCCTTGCTTTGATTTGATGCCATGGACAGATAAGAGTTTCGTGCACTACCCTTTTCAAAATGCACCCCGAGGAAAGAAGGATAGAAAGGGGCAGCTATACCATTGTCGGTGCATTAAATGTGGTTTTTTCAGCCCGGCCCAATAAGTTTTATTTTGTGTGCAAGTACATACCTGGATCTTGGGGCACTCTTTCATATGCTTTTCCTGAGGAATAGTGTTAGTGACGACAACTGCCTCAAAACAAGCATTGTTGATGCGAGAAATCGCTGGCCCCGAAAATATTCCATGAGTAAGAATAGCGTAAACCTTAGTCGATTCTGCCTCCAATAACCTGGAAGATATGTAAATTGTCATGAGATTAAACCCAAATTAACTAGAAAAACTAAGTAATGCTTCTTTACTTTTCAGCTGCATGGCAAATCGTTCCACAAGTGTCAGCCATGTCATCAACAAGGATGGACACTCTTCCCTTCACATTACCAACAAGCGTCATCGAAGCTACCTCGTTTGCCTTTTTCCTTTCTTTATGAATCAGAGCAAAATCAATTTGCAAGCGATCCGCGATTGAAGTCACTCTGAAATCAAATTACCGTTCTTTAAATAATACAATGAAGTCAAATGGACTTGCGTAATTGAACTTTATTTATTAAAAACTTTACCTTTTGGCTCCTCCGGCATCCGGTGAGACTATAACAACGTTCCTCCACTCAGGGATATTCTCCTTGATCCACTTAAGGACAGCAGGTTCGGCATACAAATTATCGACAGGAATATCGAAAAATCCTTGAATTTGAGAGGCGTGAAGATCCATTGTGATAATATGATCTGCTCCAGCAACGCTCAGCATGTTGGCCACCAGCTTAGCAGAAATCGGAGCACGGCTCTGTTCGCAGCAAAAAACGAGCATTTGATAAATACTAATTGTTAGTAATTAAACTAAATGTATCACTGGTTAGTGATGGTACATTACAGTCCATTCAAGAACTGCTAACAACCGGAGGGACGCTAAATGGCTAAATACGACCAAATAAGAACCACAAAGCAAGTGAATACTTATCATGCGATCAGATTTATAATTGCACACTAACACCATCGCATCGGAAAGTACACTAATTCATTGTCAGCTTTGGATTGATAAGTTTTTTCTCATGCTGTGTGAACAGGAAGGACCCACGGAGGTAATATTGTGACGATCACAAATATTATGCTCATTAATTGGTACATAGCGCACCCCGAAAAGCTGTTTAGCTATGTTAGAGCTTACAGCTTAACTCATCCTTCTTAAGCCAGTGGCGAAGCACACTGACAGCAAAGTGCTCAATTTTAATTCAAACTGCAGCTTATAAATAAGCTTCTACAGAACTATATTTCACTAAATTTCTATCTTGTCATCTAATCTTTCTGGCTAATCATTTGACAAGGAAGATGAAAGCGGTGTCTTTTGCGACTTGCACCCAACAGAATCTGCCTCACCCCAACATTCCATGGACCAACAAGCAAAACAGCGACTAAAACTATGAATCCAGATAATTCTTATTCTTACATTTAAACTCTCATAAGTAGCTAACGCGATTTCATTACAAACCAAACATCTACGATAAAACATGTCATTCTCAAAAAGTCTGAGGTGACCAGATTTCCATGCAGTTTTAAGTGACACTGACACATTTGATACTCCAAAAGATTTGTAGCCAGCTTGACTAAACCCTAATCTACAGCAAAGCATAAATATCTTTTTCTACTACACAAAAAGCTACCAGAGAAATTGTTGACGCATTTCATGCATCGTACACAGCCTTAGCTAATTACAAGTGCAGTCTAATGATGAGAAACAGAAGAAATCATCATCAGGAACATAGGTAGCTAATATATTCCAGAAATAAAACAAGCAACTTACTGTGGAGAGAGTTGGGCAGTTATTGAAAGTTATTAATGAATGAAGCCCATAAAACATAATAAATTAAATTGAACGAAAAAACTCTGGCGAGAGACTCATTGAAGATTGCAAAAGAGAAAAACATAGCGTCATGGAATTGTTCAAGTCGCGCTGATCGCAGAACGATTTTGGGGTGAGGCAAAGAGATCGAGAGAGCGCGACCAAACAATCATCTTTCATCGCCATCATCACTCTACAAGTTAAGTGTTACGTACCGCCATGATCAGTCCATGGTGTTTCTGGAACAAAAACCGTTTACACAGTGAATAAGCATTAGCTAATAATAATTCTAAATTACAATTCTAGGCTTCATTCCACAGCCGTGTGACTTTTTTCATTATTACAGACTCTCAAATGTCACCAGATGTTGACTGCACTTTTAATTGTTCCTCACTCTTTCCCTAACTCACTTCTCACTTGTATGGCACAGAGCCATTACTCATGAATACACGAGCGTCCAATTTTAAGTCTTCTAACAAACAAGCCACTCATCAACTAATACAGCACAACAACTGCAGCAGTTACTAAACACAACGATCCCTAATACTCATCATCGTTTCCCCCAACATAGCACGTTTCATTCTACTTTTCACACAACATGAAAGATGAAGCAATCAGTTAGTGCCAAAATCTGACACACCTTCCCATATATCCAGTTTTCAACTGTATTATGATCTTCAAGTTTGTCTACGTCAAGCCACATAATATAATTACGAGTAGCAATAACTCATATGGATATGCTCGAAATTATACAGGTACATCAAAAAGTTGGAAATGCATTAAGTAAATAAGCTCCTCATAATAGTAATTAGCTACTAATCGCAATAAAGTACGTCACACATTCAGTTCTAAGAAATCGAGTACACTAAATGATACATGACAACTAAGATGCTCAAAAGAGACTTTCCTGTGACCCCTAAACTCTTAAATGCTTGAAGAACATTATCGGCAGATTAAAAAGTTAAATAACACATGAAAGAGTATTAAGATGTTCAGCATTCATAGGATCACTTGGTGCTTGTCACCCTAAATACACACTACCTATGCCATGCGTGAATATATATGCCATTTACGACTGACTATATAAAATGCCTATATAGACCTTCACCTTACACATCAATACCTAAAAAAACCACTGATTTGAATTGGACCTTTTTATTGCCTATTACACTACTCTCCTTTATAAAAGACTCGTATTGATTAAACACTGGATTTCTCAGGGAGAAAAGGCACACACACACACATGCCACTAACCAAATTGTGTTTGTCTCTGAGGCGTAGGAATATCAAAGCATTAGAATAAAGGTGTGTGTAGGTGAAAATCTGAATATTCTAATACTTGAATAACCCTAGGCGAAAACACGGAAGACTAGTATAAACACATACCTTGTCTTTCTTATCCTGCCTGGCGTAAGGGAAGCATGGGATGACCGCAGTGACCCTGGAGGCTGACGCGATTTTACATGCGTTGATCATGATAAGCAACTCCATGAGGTTATCATTGACCTCTCCACTTCCGCTCTGGACGATGTAAACATCCTCCCCTCGAACACTTTCACCAATCTCCACGCTGAAAATGGGGAAATTCTCGTTCTGTTTCTCATTATGGAGGGAAGGGAAGAAAGGGCTTACCAAGTCTCGAGGTTGGAGAATTTCTTCGTCACCACTTTGCCCAAGTCGATTCCAAGTCGGTCGACGATTTTCTGGGCGAGGTCGGGGTGGGAGGTCCCGGAGAAGACTTTGATGTTGGGCATTTTACCACTGCCACGTTTGACGAACACAGCCGGAGCTTCTAACTTGCTGCACAGGAGACTCCGCGCACGAATTGGATCTGCCTTTCGGGGCATCACTGACTCTCGCTGCTCACTCTCCTCCGCCTTTTTATGCTCCCCAACCATCCCACCCCGCTCCACACTCTATGCCACTCTCACCTTCTGTCTCACATCTACTCAACCACACCCCCAACACATTCCACCTTTACTTATACACACCCGGGGAACCCTTGAGGCCTACTTACTTTTGCCCTCTTGTATGACTTTCCATGAAATTACACCCATCTCAGGTCTACACGTTCCCACGAGATTTTAGAAACTGAGAAGTTGTGAATGCTGACTGGAAACCTCAACTGACTTGGTTTTTGGATCGGAGCGATGGGTTTTAATGTTTCGGAGTAAACAACATCGGAGCATAAGTGCAATTTGCGTGACGGAAGGGATGACATATGACACCGAAAACAGTTTTTACACCGAAAGCCTATTAATAGATATGGATGGATAGTTGGACACCAATGGGATATTACGAAAGCATAGAGATGATGGTGGAAGCATCTTTAATACATTGCGATGTGATAATATATACTTTTGGATGAATGGAATTTAATAATGTGGCATTTACCCCTCATTATGCGATTTGCCCCATTCAGGTGTGTGTCACAGGCTGAGTTAGATTTAAAGTTTAAAGATTTATAAATGGATTAAACTTTGATACCAGAAGGTAGTGTGCGTATTATTTGTGTAGTAAAGCTGTGGGGACGACGACTCCTCATATGGAAATATTTAAGACACCGTTAATCATTACATAAAACATAAATTCGTTTTATATAAGTGAATCTAGATGAATGAAATCATAAAATCAATAAATCATGAAGGCGGAATAAAAGCATCAACCAATAACAATTTCTCGTGACTTGTATGACGACTATTATGCATCTGAATCTGAAAGATAGGCAGTCCAATTATTGGAAAAATAGAGATCTCACTTCTCGGAAAGTTTCTTGTCTCATCATCGCTCACGCCTTCAGTAAGAATAAAGACTGAGACGTAGTCTTATCTTTCCAAGAATAACGACGATTAAACGATAAAACACAACATCAGCAGACAGCATTTGCTTTCTTCGATCGAAAACTACTCAATCGCATTTAGATCGTCAATAAGCCATCATGCATCGCCTTTACGATCCATTATCCCAATATGAAATATGAGAGTCTCACAAATTCCCTAATAAAAAAACTCGGGCAATTCAGGCCCAGGAAAGAGAGTCATCTTCTCAAGTTGCATAAAGCACTCTATTCATCTTTAAACCACTTTATTCTTATAGCTTGATGTTCATTTCTTCGAGCGAGACACACTGGAATGTCAATCGACTTGTCGCCATAACCCATAATCATAAAATCTATCAGACATATTGGAATGCATGAGAAAGTTGGTGGTTTGTGCTACAGAATAACAGAATGCTTGTTGCATGTAAGTGGCTACTAATGTTCTAATTTGCTTTAATACGCATAAAGTCTAATACAGAGAATGACTCCAGGCAGTTGCAGTTGCAAGCGAATAAACCAAACACTATTTTACTGCATGCTTAGTGATTTCATATTAATGACTATTTTATCTCAATTCTTTAGTCTACTAGTGACTTCGTATCTAAATCCTGTTAAAATGTGTTATGCGTAAATTTATTGCTCACTGGACGTGTAATTAAGAGTCAATTGATTATTAATGCAAGCTTATGGACAATGAAGCATATTCAAATGATGATGAATGGTGCTTATCATTTAGGCATCGATGAATACGGATCCACAAGAAGTAAAGAATCATCTTCGAAATGTGTTATGGAGATGTTTATTAAAACTCTCATGTAATCGTGGAAGGATACGATGTACCAATCCCATTTTCTTTACCAATGAGCACAGTCCAGTTGTACCTCAGAGATGTAAAGGTTATCATTCTTATCGGCGTGTTCTACACATGTGGAGATCATCTGTGCCCTTTCAACTTGTGCCCAACATGTGACTTCATCGTGGTTCAATATTGCGAAACACATTCTGGATTCATAGATAAGATGCTCTCATAGGAAAAATCTGGATTGGACTTAAGAAAAGTAGAAATGAGAAGTGAGATTATAACTATTGTAATTCAGTTAGATTTATGGATGGCATTCCATATTCACAGATTATAGTTGCTGGGACGAGTTTACAGTCAGTTTACAACACTTTCCATTGCAATTCCACCGCTGATAATCGTCTCGTTTAAATAAATATCGAATATATGTGTGTGTGTATGTATATTTACTCGTCTTAATAAAACGCAATATTCCTATTGACCTAATGATGATAGAAATCTTAACTATCAGGAGAAATGAATGATAATGCAGTATTGCGTATTTTGAATATGATTCATCACAGGGCTTTGTGGTAATTGTTTTTCAAGATTATTCCATTCATAAGTCCTTTTCTTAATCTCCCATAAAGTAATACTAATAATATTGTTGTAAGTAAATCTATTATGCAAATAAATCTTTTAAGTTTGTGAATGCGTAGAGTTAAATTCACGCTCGCGTTCAGTAAGACACGAAGCCACAAAACCATAAGCTTAGTACGGTCTCCTTTTAGGTACAAATGAACTAAATGAACTTAACTCTTCTTTGCAGTCAATAAGACAAAATACGTATTGCACCAATTTTTTAATTTGCAGTTAAAAGTGGTTTGGAAGGTACAACCAAAGTGTAACTACTATTATCTCAGCATTTGATTTCCATACTTCCAAACAGAATGATTAGCATGTATCTTATTAAAGTTCGAAGCTCGATGTACTCATATGCAATTGGTGTTCGTCTGTGCTTTTGTACTTCATAAATGCAATCACTCGTGTCGTAGGCAATGAGCCAGAAATATTATGCTTCGGGAACACTTATATATGTAACTTTATTTTAGCAACAACTCTGAACTTCGGAAGTAGAAGGAAGGAAGCAGTTTTGAAACATTTTTCCTCTCAAACTGTTCTTTTCTCAGGTACAAAATTGCTTTACTCATGTTGTGGCTCTTTACAAATACTTCCAAAATTTGAAATTTCATTTTAATCAGACCAACATTCTTTTCACACGTACATTCTTCCTCAGCAATGTTGAAAATACTGAAAAGCGATCCTAATAAGCCTTTGGGCTGTGAAGAGTACGATAAAGGTACAAAAGTGACAAACATTAAAAGCCGGGGTCGAGGATTAATCTCAAGTGACGAGATACATGCTGGAGATCTCATTTTGGCTAGCAGAGCGTTGGCCCTAGTCAACGATGACAAGCGGTCTCAGCTTCCATCGCCTTTGTTGACAAGAGTAAAGCGATTTCGAATGCTGAAGGAAGTTGTTGCAGTAACAGTGACAAACTTGGAGTCTGCTATCAAAGTGTACCAACTGCATGCAGGACCGAAGATGGGATATCTCCAGCAGCCAGACATAGAGCGACAATTCCATAAAAATCCCGTAGACAAGGCAAGAATAGAAGGAATATGTCTTGTGAACGCCTTATCCAGTGGTGAAAGCTCATACGGGTCACAAAATCACGGTGGAGGAGGTTGCTTTGGACTGTGGGACCGAGTGTCTTACATAAATCACAGTTGTAGCGATGCTAATGCTACGTGGATGATCATCAGTGACTTCGTATTCGTTCGTGCAGCGAAGAATATTCAGAAAGGAGAGGAAATCTTGATAAGCTATATTGATCCTCATCAAATGTATTCTGCCAGACGAGAGATGTTTCTTAAGCATGATTTTATCTGTAAGTGTAAAATGTGCCAGAGTGAAGCCAATGAAGACCCGGAGCTCCAGTGTGAACGAGAGAATCTTTTGTGCCAAATCATTACAGAATGCGAAAACAGTAGAACAACTGATCCAGAACAAATTGTATCGACTCTGAACAAATTAAACTCGTCCATGTTGTACAGTGACGACAGTTCGAAAGATGTTTACAAACTGAAGCCTTTGATTCATCTCGGTGTGTCGTGTTACGAGAATAATAATTTTGACAAAGCTATTGAGGTTTTTGAAAATGCGTTTAACATATGCCAACATTTTGTTCAACTCAATCCAGCAAAATTGTTTCTTGCTGTGGCAATGTCCAGAGCTAATATGAAATGTGGGAGGCTCCAGGACATTAAGAAATGGATTAGAATAACAAAACAACTAATTTCCATTCAATATGGAGATGAAGATCCTTATGAAATTTGTAGTTTCTTGTATGCAGATTTTGTGAATGAGATGCATAAAGGTGGAGTAAATGTATTTAATATTTACAACTCTGGTAGAGTTCAATGAAATAAAGAATTAAATGAAGGACACAACTTTTCTTTTCATATTGTCAAAATTTTAATAACGAAGTATTCTTGCATTATGAATATACTTAAGTTTTGTTTTATATGCGATTCACAATATTAATTTTTGCTCTAAAATATTTGTTATCGGTGGTTTAAAAACATTATAAGACCTAACAAGCCAATTTGTACAAAAATTCGTGCCTGGAGATTTTTGGTTTCATAAAACGTGGATGGACTTTCATTTTGTGGCCTATGTTTTCGTTGCATGCTTAGTAGGAGGCACAATTTTACAAGGCTTTTGGTTAACATGATAAAACACTGTGGTTCGTTTGTCAGTTCAGAGCAAAGTTCATGGGTTCTATGTGAAAAAACGCGGAGTTAAAAATTGCTGCTTCAGTCTACTTAATGTGAAGTTCACACTCCTCTACGCTTTTCATTTAAAACACCTAAAAAGAAATGGTTAAGGCCATAAACATTGAATGAACAAGATTTGGTACAGAAATCTTTTACACTGAAAACACGTGAACCTTAATAATTCTTTTAACATTGATTCAGCTAAAATTAAGACATGGTAATCGGGTTAGTAAATAACTAAGAATTTTGAGAGATGTGCAGATCATTGGGTTCTGGGTTTAACATAATAGATTTTCTCTGGTTCTCAGTCCTTGAATCCGCTTGCACTACGGTTCCTTCTTCATATTACATTAACAATATAACGTTGTAAGTAGTAGTTTACTTCGAAAGTTTACTAATGACTCGAATCAGCGCCCCATTCTCATCCTTGAGTTTCTGGTTCTCGGTTCGTAAATTTCTGGCCTCCTGCAATACCAACACATATTACTTACACAAATCAAACTAAACAACATTGTCGCCGCATTTATTAATTAATAGTACGCTTAGGTAAGTATGTATGTCTAGTCTTGAAACTTTACAACTATAAATGAATTAGTTGTCATGATAGGGAGTGAAGAAAGTAAGTACCAGAAGGAAAAGTGATAACGGTAAGATTTGAAATCCAATAAAAGTAGTGGCTACATTTTATGAAATCTGGAATAAGTGGACCCATGTTTAGCCCTTAGGACCATTGCCAGTAGGATTCCCACTCACAGCGCTGTTATTTCCACTTAGTTTGGAAACGACTCTTGTTAACGCTCGATTTTCTGCTTTCAACTTCTCGCTTTCCAGCTTTAACTTTTGGATTTGCTTGAATTCATAAATAAAAATATTTGGACCGAAATTCTAATTCATTAAAAAAGACTTGTGTAACACCACACAGAAAATCAAAATCACAAAACTTGCATGTTACACGCGGTTAAGAATCAACTTCAAGCAATCCAATGAGTTGGTGTCTTTACTCGTTGAAATCAATAATATTAAGTGAAGATAATGAATCATGAAAATTAAACCAATTCAAAAAGTCGTCATTTAAAACTGGCTTTCAAAATCCACCGCAAAATTAAGCGAGTACAACATCGAATTAAAATCAGTCTGAAATTGATTGATTGACTGGTTTGGGGTTGTATAGTTATTCGTATAGTTGAGGCAGCGTCGCGCAAGAGGGGTTCAATTTGCAAAAATCATCTTTTAGTCTACTAAATTAAATCGCTAACACACTACAAGTCTTAATAGGCAACCAGGTACTTTTGTCTCCGGTGCCAAAGTTGTAAAGGTTAAATAAAGATGTTGGTAAAAGCAATTGTAAACAACGCACACATGAGATTACTAAACAATCTCCATTCCACATACCTTCAACTCTTCCTCCATTTCGGACAGTTTTCGTTCTAACGCTCTCTTTTCCCTTCTTTCAAGGTCATCTGAAGAAATTCTCGGTGTCTACAAACAAAGACACAGTGTTCATTTAAGTCAACACTTGACTGATGAAGCGCAATTGTCTCAAATAACTCGTTGGAAGTACTCACCAATGAAACTCTTTCCAACTTTGTTTTCAAATCGCCTATATCCTCCTCCGACTTGCTTAGACGAGCTTTCAGCAACTGGTTTTCTTTCAATACTTCTTCGTACAACTGTGTGCAAAACAAAAGCTTGGTTTACATTTCATTGGTTTATTTTGCTACAAAATTACACAAAAATAGCTCACTTTTCTGTAGTTAATGGAAGAGACACCGTTCTCACCCCTCGACGAATCTCCAAGATCAATGTCACTGGAAGGTCCTGAGCCAACCTTAACACCAAAATAATTTATTCAGAGTTGATTAAAGAATACCCTTCTGCATCTGGATTAAATTTACATGTCATCCTAAAAGTCGGTCAAGACCACCAAACACCCCGAAATAAAATATGAGTCCGCATTTGAAAACTCTTTTTACACTTCATCAACCTCCTCCATACATTAAAATCTACTCACTCAAGCCTTTCTTCTCCGCTGCACTCATTTCTATTTATGTGACGACCATTCACACTTGAGAAGGATTTTGGGATTGACTTACACTGTCAGAATACTCAGTCTCATCATCCTCATCATCATTGTTACTTAAATCACGGTATTTGCCAGCAGAAGAAGCTGGCGAAGGAACCATGTTAATGTCTGCTGATGATGTAGACAAGTCTTGTGCAGAATATGACAAGGATCCCAAGGAAGAGACCAAAGAGCTCAGGCTAGCCGATAACCGTTTTCTCAATCCTAAAAATCCCTTTTTTTCCTTTCGTGATTCATGAGGATTGCTTCCATATGTAGGTTTCGAGGTTACATTTTTGACACTGGACGTGCTGCTATCTCTACGACCCCCTTTATCGCTCCCTCGTGCTAATGTGCTGTTGTTGCTACTCCCTCCGCTTTCTTTCCTCTCTGCCTCTGCACTATTGGGTCTTATGGTGAACTGATGGACTACTGCGTGGTTTCCAGCGGGTGTTTGTGTATACTCAGAATCATACGAACGAAGTGACCTCCGAGTCTCATAAAGTGACGCTGGACGAGAAGGTTTCCTGTCAAATGATCCGCTGTATGTTCGCTGATGCTGATGCGTGCCGTACCGAGAATATTGCGATGGTAGTAGACTTCCACTTGTCCCAGTATTTCTCCCAGAGTTTGAAGATGACAAAGTATTACTTCGATGGTAGTCTCTGTCTGAACTTCTGTAGTCTCTTTCTACACTTCTGAAATCTCGGTCCCTCCCAGCAGAACTAGAGGTCACAGGAGAAGCTGCATAGTGACCCATGAGGTAACTACCTCCTCCGGAAGATGAATACCCAGAGGATCCCACGGAATTTGAAGAACTACCTCTAGAAGCGTACGACGATGAAGACGACGGATGAGACTTTATACTATTTGCGAAATTCGACACATTCGTTGAATTAGGAGTTTTAGGAGTTGACCTGTGTTGGGAATATGAACTTAATGTTGACGAGGGGGAGCTTCGGTTATCGGAAAAGCTGAATGGGGATGAGTACCTAGACCAATTAGAGCCTGTGTACGACATTTTGGCACTTGGAACCTCTAAAGTCAATCACTCATTCATAAAAGACACCAATTTGCTTCTGCAGACAACCAACTGTCTATTCACTATAGATGATCTCAAGGAGTTGGACCGATGCATTTTAAAATTAGGATAACTGTATCGCAAATAAATTTTGAAATACGTTCCCAAACTGATGCAGCGTTTCTGCGGAAACTGTCTCTACGATTAGACATACTACCTACGCTGCCACTAAGCGACTGTCGTTTCTCTATCGGTGGGATCACAGTACAGCGCCTTTACAGGATAAACTGATGGAATAGAGAAGGATCACAGATGAAGAAATCTTCACGATGCACCGACACAAGAAGGCAACTTTGGATTACAAGCAGATTACAGGTAAAGCACACCGAAAGTTTCAACTCGACAGCGATCAAATACGCTCGACTGTCAGACAGTTCGGTCGGAGAAAACTCTTCTTGAGCCAAGTACAAAGTCTTAAGTCTTGTCTTGTCTACCTTGCTACTAAAAGTTATTAGAGACAGGCATATCATGTACTGTATTTTTAAAAGACAGAGGCCAGAGTGATAGACTGCATGAGTAGTAACAAGATGTATTCTATAAGATACGATGCCCGAGTCAGAGACCCGAACAGAGATCCCATGTCTATTTTGGTATCACACAGATTCTCTTAACCAAGCCAAAATGTTCTTTACGTACTCTGTGTACAATGATTCACAGGAAGGCCATTCGAAATATACTCACTGCTCTCATTGATGCTGCAAATTCTTCACAACAGAATACCCTGAAAGCGATGAATTATTGCACACAATTGGAGCACTGTTTAACATCGTTAACAGTAACGGATCTACACCTGCTTTCTACGCAAGTGAAACCTTCTTGTCAATCTCTTTCACTCCATAACCAATGTAATGTTCTTTCTGAACCTCAATATAGGTGAAATTATTACCTACACCATTACAAACCTTCAAGCACTACGTCCAGATGCTAAAAGTATATATACATATGGCTTCTGACTACAACTGCTCTGTGTTCTGTTTAGTTCTGTGCTATGTCCATCAACACCCAGAGAACTAAATCCTAAAATGTATACAAGGAAGCTCAACGCTGAGCTCCAAATGGTCTGACCGACTCAACATGTCTATCTATAAAACCGATAAGAAAGTAAAAGTTGCTTACCTCTGCATCACTACCCGTATTGGCTTGCACAATCTCAGTGCCCTGTTACAAAAGAAGCCGTAAAAGTTAAGTTATGGATTAATGACAAAAACCGCTTCCGGGATCTCCGTCCGCTACTTACGTCGTGAGAATACTGAACAATTCCCGTAGATCGTCGCTTTGTCTTTTTCTTTCGGAGGATAGCCCCTTGAGCTCCTGAGTTTTTCATGTCCTTATCCTTATCATCATCTGTTGGACTCTTTTTTTCATTATCATCAGGTGGCTTTGGAGGTTTTCCATGAAGAATATCTTCGCTTTTCTGGGTGACAGACACTCTTGTTCGGACTGAGGGACTTCGTTGAACAATAACTGACGAACTGTCTCCACTGTTTCCGGATCTGCTTGGTATAGGTCCTGGAATCGATCTTGTGTCTTCCAAAGAAAATTTACTGGGATCTGTTTCATCAACTCTCAACCTCCACGAAGGACGTCTTTCAACACTGGCCTCATCATCTTTACGAGGAACGGATGAAGGAGCAGGTACTGACGAAGTTACTGAGGAATTATTCTAAAACAAACACCAGACAGTTGGAAAGTTGGAATGCATCTTTGAAAAAGTTGGAATTTAAATTATCCAATTTTACCAGCTCATTTGTTGAAGGATTGGCTAGCAAACTGTTCTTTACATACTGTTCAGCAGACCTATATTTTAAAGTAAACTTATATTCCATCCAAAGATTCCCACAGATCGTTCCATATGAACTTACTTAAGTTCTTCCAAGGTAACTCCTTGTGTAGATCTACGGGTCTCTCGAACACGTTTTGCATGGGCTTTGCGTTGCGTTTCCGATTCTTCATCTCGGGTAGGTGGGACGAACGACCTGTATTCAAAATAAACCCATGTACTACAAGTATCATTCAAAGTGCAAAACTACACAAGGTTTCGTAAAAGTTACATTCATTTTTAAATCGGGTGAGTCGAATAACAAACAATCGGTAAGTTAAAACGCACACTAAACTCAATTCGTTTAACTGACAACCGTATTAAGTACACACGCAGGGCTTACACCAATGCAGTTTACACAAGTTAACTAAACAAATATGCTGAAGTAGACAATCGTCTGATATTAATTACTGAATAGTTTGATGAAGGTGTTTCATGCCAAAAACATTGCCATCATCATCCCAAAGAATAAAAACATTTAAAAGACAAATCGATCAAATCATGATCCAGTATGCAATTGCTGTCACAAAATCAGTTTTTCATGCAGCATGAGCATACCCTGAAACAATTTCTTGGAAACTCGTCTCATCATCGATCGACCTATTCGAAAATAAACAAAATTGAGCCTAATTTACACTCGCAGCAAAGATATGTCGGATATCATAATACTCTAAGCAGATACCGTTACTAATTTAAAAATGAATAAGCATGTGAATGAAACACCCTCATTTTCTAATAGTTGTTTTAGGAGCGTTTTTATAACAACATCAACTGTGGAACGAATCTAGAGCAGCAACCAACTATAGTCTAATTATCTCAAGTGTATTTGGTAGAAATAGACATTACAGATTGATTTCCACAAATAGCTAACGAAATCAACTAGAATTCTGTCGTATTTAAAAGTATAACTACATGCAAATGAACTATGATAATTGATAAAGCCAACCCATGAACTTCAGTAATTGTTATTATGTCAGTAGGAGCTCTCGGCTACAAATAAACAACGAAAATGTAATTCGAGCAACGAACTTGAAAAGAAATTGTTTGAACTTGGAGACTGGGCCTGGAATTTTAGATCCACCGTGAACTGCTGTTGTTGCACTTCCGTCGCTGCAAGAAGTTATTAAAAATATTTCCAGGTCCTTGTCTAACATAATGATGCACATGTCGCTTCTAATTCAATATATTTAGCTTTCTCCTGAATTTTTGACTGGAATATTTTAACTAGAAGTATGAAATGAATACTCGAAGGCCATTAACTCAAAATTTCAACGAACCTTCTAACTTTGACATCCTGAGATCCCACAGGGCGATTTGTAAGGTTTGGTGATCCAGATACGTTAGGTGAGGATGGATCCACTTCCTTATTCCTGTAATAAGTGGATTTAAAACTTAATACCTTTGAATGATTTATGCTTAATCTGGAATAAAACAATACAAAGTACATTGCACAGAGAATCAGCAGTTCATAAGTACCTTCTGTGACTAAAGCGTGTTAGGACAGTCTCCTCCCCTAAACATGTGTCTAGTTTTGAGATTGTTAGAGGTGAATGGTTGTTGCTATTAGCTAAATTAGAACTGTTAGCTTGATCGGCTTCGGCGAGGATTAGTGCAGGCTCTGGGTCTGTATCTGTTGTTGGAACAGTATTAGAGGGCGGCGACGGAGGGTTCTCTTGTATAACTAGGCTGGGGTTCGTTACGAAAGGGGACAGCGATGGGTCACTAGCTTTAATACGATTTTTGGCAACTCGCAATTTTGTATAAAATCTAGTATAAATCAATCATTTTGTTAAGAAATTATCATTCAAATTCCACACCCCATTGAATTGGGTTAACAGCAAACCACTCCAAAATAGCATACAAACATTCGAAAACTTACTTCGGATCTGACTCAAAACTATACGCTCTCCGCAAACTAGTATCTGCAGCAGCATCTCCTTTAGTTTTCTTAACTGTAGCCTTATCTTGGTTCTTTGTTTCCTCTGCTTGAGCTGCAATGAAAAGTTTCACAATTACGAATTATAGCTAAAGCAAATTATAGCTGGTAAAAATGTCTGATGAAAACTCACATGAATTTCGAGTTCGAAGAGAGCCACTCCTTCTCCACGCAGCAGAATCTTCTGAATTTGCATTGCTATCAACCATTTTGCCAGATTTCACTGACCCTGAGGTATCATTTACTTGAGGGACGTTAGACTCTGACGGAGAAACAGCTGCTTCAAGGTCCTCTGATTTATGAGAATCTTCAGCAGGCCGTTTTGTTGGCTTTCTTGACTCCGGTATCGTCACTGAAATGAAGTAAAGTTCCTTGTGCTCACAAGCTTCATTTTAAGATAATTTCTCATTACAGATCTTACTGGAAGTGTCTTCGATTGCCTCCTTGTATCCCGTACGATCTGGTATGATCTGGATATCATCGTCACGAGATATGTGTTTCCTACGAAAACATAATATTAATATTTAATTTCTTACTTTTGTAGATTTATTTATATTTTTGGGTAAATTCTTACTTAGGATGCGATATAGGACGAGAATGCGTGTTAGGCAAGGTATTGGGTACTTTTTCAAGGTTTTTGTTGACATCACGTTTGCGCTTAAAGTTTTCAAATACTGGAAATACACTGTCATCCGCAACATCTAGTGCAGTTTGATCCTGCCAAAGAAAAATGTTTCATAAACGTCACCTCAAAACAAGTATTATTAAAGTGTATCACTGTATGACACAAAATAATTTTAAAACAGTGCTTACGCAATTATTTTTCACTGAAGTATCGCAGTTATTTTCTAACAAGATTTCACAAGCTTCCTTCTGACCCCAATGAGCAGCTGCATGCAGTGGTGTCCAGCCATCAAAATCTTTAACGTTTATGTTAGCACCAGCTTTTATTAAAAGGCTGTAACAGATTCAAAGTTATAACATGTGCATTTTAAGCCCATAACTTAGAATTTTAAGTAAACAATTACTCTAAGACTTTGATATAGCCTTTACATGCGGCTACATGCAAAGCTGTTGCTCCTGTTGTCGGGTGAGGCTCTTCTGAATACCCTTGGCTTATCCATCTTTTGACGTCGTCCAACATGGTAAGTTCTTCCCCACGTCGCGCCTCTTTAAGGTCGATTCCTGCGGAATTAAAAGTGTGGAAATTAGTAAAGAGTTAAGAAAACTACACAACGACATGTCATAATTACAGTTTTGCAGTCCGACTAATCAACTAACCTTTAGCATTGATGTCTTGAATAAATATTTCGCGAATCTCATCACTTTTGCATATATCTAAAGGTATACTACAGTCGTTGTTTAGAGCGACGACGTTTGCACCATGTTCCAGTAAAATCCTAAACATCATCAAATAATTATTTGCACTTGCATAAACACATTCAACGACCATATGCCCATCACATATTCGAATCTTACTTCGCTATAGATACATAACAACAAGTAGCAACTGCATGAAGGGGCGTCCAGCCTTCATTGTCGCTGATATTGACGTCCGCCCCATGTGTGAGAAGAAATTCAACCATATCTAAGTTGTCTTCAATACACGCCTAAAGCAAGTAAACAAAAGCATTATAATCAATTATCCAAAAAATCCAGTTTCATACTTTCATTTCATTGCATCATGCATCATAAACATTTCCTTCCCCATTTTGTATTTTCAATTACTCAGCTTTTCATTTAGTACCTGACTAGCCTGCATACCACAGAGGTCTATACAAAACACTACATGAAAACTCAGATACTAACCTGCAGTCAAACACCGTTATGAATCTAATTGATATATAAGCTCTTATTTGTAGGTTTTTTACTACAAAACTTTGATTGTAATAAAATGAAAGCATTTGAGTCCACTCCATTGACTGCATGATATGTTTCCTACTGTTGCTTTTACAAAATTCAATTCTTACATAGGTACATTTTTTAATCGAAGTGGCTGAAAGTCGGAAGTACCCCGACCAACAGCATATGCATTTGTTGCAATAAGTGAATTTGAGCTTAAAATTCCTAATGTAAAAGCGTTCAGTAGAGTGTAGCTAAATAAAAACCCCATCAATTGCTAACGAAAGCCAAAACAATGACAGAATATCCGTGTCTAATTCGAGATACCGGCTGAATTTATTACCGAACAAGTGAGATAAGCCTAGCTGAAGTAGAAACCTGAGCAAGTTTTAAATCTAATGAATGAAAGCCCAGAAAGAAAGGTTATTTGTCAGTGACACAAATTTAGTTCGGTTGCATAGCATGCACCCCCGAGACTCGACGCTGAAACAAAATTCTCTTTGACTGTTTGCAAAAGCTGTTTGCTGTTAGTTGCCATTAGCGAAATGCTTTCGTCTATATGTCTCTTTCACTAAAGTGACTAAAGTCTGAGAAATGTACTTTGCTTCAGCAACTTCCATGAGAGAACTGTCTCACAGACAGGCTCATTGTGATATTAGTAATGAGTAAAAGTTGCTTGTGCAGATTTCAGCGTGATACATGTAACTATGTAGCCCGTTTCAGCTAAATTTAGAGAACTTAATGCAACATCTGCAACACCTTTTTACACAGAAATGGTCTTTCAGGATGAGGCTGTACGAGAAAAGGAAATGCGGTGGTTTGCAAACATCCGTATTTTTCACATACATACTCACATACGACTGGTGATAACTTCAATGAGGGAAGAAATGGTAACTGGAGCACGTTCCTAAGCCTGGTCTCCTCAAGAAATTTTGCCAAGACTCAGAAAATGCAGGACAAGGAACCACAAACCAACTTGCTAGGAGGCCGACACTCTGCCAAGCTTGGAAGTAATCGGAATTCGCATTTCTGCCATACAACCATCATCAACGCTACAACTCCAACCATTTTATGTCTTTCATGCAATTTGATCCGCAGCTCGAGTTCACCAAAGTTTCCACTAAACCCTCAAACAATCGCTTTGGTTGTAGAAGTTTGCAACTTTTAAAGATCCTAGCTATTCCTAACCATTCTCAACACTGCCCCTTTAATGAATAAAATCTTTTAACTTAGCTGTAAACTCATCACTCGAATTCCTACTATTGATTGGTATTTTCGCTTAACGTCGAAGCTCGCCAAATCAAACAAACTAAAAGTTCGAAGGCCAACTCCTAAATGATTTCACATTAAGATAAGTCTACAATGAAAGTAACCAGAATTCGTAAAAACATTTCTTTCTGTGATCGACATACATTTGAATATTATGACTAAGTTTCTCAATTAAGAAGCTAAATAACAGAACCTTGCTTACAATACATTAAAATTGTAATGCCTTCCTGGTGTGCCCGACAAACTACTCGAATATCTAAGCTCATGTCATCTCATAAATTGAAATGTTGTGGCAAGACGAAAACACATTTACTAATATCCCATTACGTCATCACAAATTCACAAAGTTGGAGAGTATTAAATGCACATCCAGAGTGAAACTAATCGGATATAATTTGTAACATGTAGTTCACTCCTAAACGATGTTTCATTCAACATTTATTCGATTATAATTTAATTGAGTCATCTATGCATAAATCTCAGTTATCAGTTTAAGATTTGTTCAACTGCATAAACGTCGATAAGCATAAAAGTATACACGATACACAAACGAGCGATAAAGAGTGTAATTTTCACTTAACTCGTTCGTGACTAATACAATCTGATATCGTGGCAAATGATTTCTACAAAATTATGGACATTACTAGCGATTAAACGATGACATATCTAAATCTGTTCACTGTCCGGAACATATTTGCATGTCCAAATATACTTTGCAATCACAGTCAGCACACACAAACACAAAAATAGAGGGATACTAGTCACAAATTTCCACAAACAGCAACTCTGACAATGAGTAAGCCAAATTACAAGAATTAGAGACTCTATGGACTCGGCAAAAATTGTTATTGAGATCATGGAAAAACAATAGAATGTCGTTAGTTTCATTGAATGCAGTCCAAAAATTATTGAACTATACAATCCGTCAAAAATTATTGGTAAGCAAAGCACACAACCAGGACTGAATTAACTGTTGTACGCACAGCAACCCTTCAAGCCTTGAATCACTTGGCTGACAATCGGTATAGTTATATAGGTCCTCCAAACGCCAGCCAATTTGACTCTTTTAAGCTTTTGTCTCTGCAGCATCAGCCACTCACCGTTCCTAATTAGCTGACATTTATAATTACTTTCCATGAAACTAAACATGCAAATGCTAAGAGAATGCATCATTCGTCACCTAGAAATAGTTTGTTTGAAACTTTCACCGTGAACTAAACCTGATTATGTCTATCAAATTCCGTCAAATAGAGAAGACTACCAGCCGCCAACCTTCTTATAGACTTCATGATGAACGATGATGTTCAAAACAAATATTATTCTTTCAAAGATTCAACATTCAACCAGCATTAACTTTAAGGGATTACTTTTTATGCCATTTCTCAATATCTCTAAATTGTTATTTCCAATGTCATCGGATTTTGGGCAGCAACCTCCGTCGGCCTCAACTTAAGCCCATTAAATCTGAATTATGAACGGTTTTTCACTCCTTTCTCCAAACACGAAAGAAAACCTACCCCTTTTGTTCCGTAACCACCCAATCCCCTGAATTAGCTTAATCTTTTAAAATTGTTAAGAAAACAAGTATCTGCGCTATAATAAAAATTTCCGGTGCGACTTGTGACTACCTCTCCATCACCCCCCCCCCTACACACCACTCCTCCAAAGGCTTCACGATAATAACCACCCCACATTGAGTAACATACCTGGTGCAGCGCAGTAATCCCATCTTCATCTACAGCATTAATGTCGTACCCATCTTGAATCATCTTCGCCACCTGGTTCTTATCATTTGACGCGCAGGCCGCTTGAAAGATACACTTGTCCGCAAACTTGACGCGCTTGGGTCGGCTTCGAATTTCGACGGTTTCGCGTTCCGTGTCCGAGTCCTTCCAGCGCTCCAGCTGAGCCTTCCTCTTGTTGAAGGCCAACATGAGCGACTCGGACTGGTGCGTGTGTGCACTCCCCCCACCCAACGTCATCCTCGCCACACCCCCTTCACGTCTCTTTTACTCACACTCAGCAGCTGATTTTCACCTCCAAACCACTCATCCTCCTCCTCTCACACTTTCAGCCACACTGACCAGCAGTTTTCCCACACTGTCCACCTTCACTTGGTCGCTGACCCCCACTGCTTCTCCTTTCTCCAAGTGAAAATCAACCCAATCTCCCTCTGCTATTCAACCTCACTTCACACATTATTTTCATCCCCACACTTAATCATTATTCGCTCATCAGCTGCTGCATTTTACTCCTTCCGGTCCGAACCAACTATGATTTGCATACTTTCCCGTCCGGCAATTCCCAATTTTCAGTAAGTCGAAGCTGTTGCTGCTGATACACGGTAAGAAAACTTGTAGGACTGAAGACTGGATATAAATTAAGTTTGCATTTAGTACTACTGACACTGTTTTCAGAAACTTTAAGTTTCCTTTTATTATTACTTTTCTTGTGTGTGGGATTAAAAGTTTCCACGAAGATCGGGAAATTGTTGTTGTTGTTGTTGTTGGAAGTTGAAAGAGAGACTGCTGTGAATTGTGAACACACTTAAAGTGGTAAAAATGCAATTGACAATTTAATCCTTGGCATTAACGAATAAAACAATTTCACCAGTTCTTGACTGATGTATAGTTTATTTTGTTGATTTTATAGTGAAGAAAGGAGTGACCGTGTTCAACGCTCGGAGTTAACTGTGCAGAGCTTTATTTTCCGGGGTACGTGGTGGTCTGACGACGATAAGTTTAACTCTAATTGTGTGGTTGGTGATGAGTCGTTTAATTGTTATTTTGATTGGCTCACTCCCCTCTTATTCAAACTTTTCTTGTTAATTATCCACACACTGATTATTTTACTGAATAAATGTTTTGAAAACTTTTTCATTTGTTTGTAAAAACAGATAATTTGCTCCTTGGTTGCAGAACAAGACTGTGTGTGTGTACAGAAGTAAAGAACTAATAAGAACTAGAAAACGATTCACTCGGATGAAAATTTCGATACTCGAGACCAGAAGAACCTAATAAACTAGAGGAGTGTATCATCATCGTCTTCGTGTATTGAGCAGCTAGAATTTTGTCCTGTCTACTACTTGTGTACTTTAGGACTGTGTGGAGGAACAGAATGAATGAACAGAGTGTGAGTTTGTATATGAAAGGGAGATCATCAGAACCTCTTGGAAGGTCTGAAGAAGCTCTTTTAAGGTTTTTAACGGGCAGCCAGCAGAAGGCAGGGGTTTAAAAAACAAATCAGGTAGCCCAGATCCAAAATGAATGTCACATGTTGAGTCTCACTCATCTTCAATTATCCTACTATCTCTTTCCCTAATCCCCATGTATATAATAATGTATATATCTGTCTGCTAACCCAAACCTGTGGAGAGAGAGAGAATACACGGCTTCAATGCTGTCACATTTACTTTATTCAAATATTGGATCTGTCTCATAGGCAGTTGAGTACGGACCATACTGGAACTTTAGGGGTTTTGTTCATTTCATTTGTCCAAATAATTATTTTTGTCCCGAGGATTATAAAGCTTCACAATTTTGTGTTTTGTAAATTCATAGAAATATCGGGATATCCTCCCTGCCGCCAGTTACGGATGTCAGGAACTTGGAATCGACTTTGTAGACTTGCAGTATGGATATTGCAACAACGCGGTTGATTCTAGCAACACCACAACAGAATCAACAGCCGGTTAGTTCGAAAATATTCATTGTTTACTTCATTTTAGTATGTGGGAAAGCACTACTGATTTATATGTGAGAACGGTGAAATAAGTTATTAATATTTTGTTAAATACTCAGGTGCAGCAGCATCCTTCGACTATGATGTCTGTTCAAGTTCTAGCAATATGTTTGAAGATTTATTAATGTAATTTTGGGTTCGGCTCATCGTACACATCGTGAATCCTGGTTAATTATCTTAGTTGAGTTTGATTGACGTGTTCTCCTCATTTCATAATTGTAGAATGTCCACTTCTGTTCCTAATGGTTCAGTGCAAAGTGCAGGTGTATCAAATAATAATGCTGCTGTTGACTCCCAGCAAAACCAACTGACTGTTGTTCAAACGCCACAGGTTGGAATTATTATTTAAAGGAAACCTTGTGCTTTCAGTAGTTTCATGAATTTCGATGGTTTTAGATTGTGGGGGGTGGGCAACAAGGACAACCAATTGTTGTGCAAACTTTAGGCCAGCCAAGTATGCAGCAAGCCATACAAGTTCTGCCAATCGGCAACTTCGGCAATTTACAAGTAAACACTCCCATCTTAAAACTTAAATGCAACTTAAGATGACTGATTTCTGGTCTTTGATTATTCCAGGGCACCCAGCTCCTCCAGACTGCAGATGGACAAACATTCATTTATCAACCAATGGGAGTTGATGGTTCCGGTAATTTGTATTATTATTAACCGATAAAAATGTTAAACGTTCGTACAGAAAGATCACTCTGTAGGTTCAGTAAATGCTACAGGATCGGGAGGAGCGATTACAATTCCTCAAAATCTTGGCCTCGGAGGAACAAATATTGTAAGTCTTTGGAAATTAATAGTTTATTTACGGATTATGCCCAATTTTATAAGTTTAATACTTTTAACTGACTGAGCTACTTGTATAATTTTATAGATGGTACAATCTCCTGGTCTCCCTATTGCCAGAATGCCTATGCAAGCCCCAGCTGAACTATTAGAAGAAGAGCCTTTATATGTAAATGCTAAGCAATACCATAGGATTTTAAAAAGAAGGCAAGCTAGAGCGCGTCTAGAGGCCTTGGGAAGAATTCCTAAGGAGCGCCCGGTATGGTATTCTTACTTTTCAAACTATTCATTACTAATTATTGTGGACACATGCTTATTTCGATTTACTTCATAGAAATACTTACACGAATCTCGTCATAAACACGCTATGAACAGAGTTCGAGGAGATGGCGGTCGTTTTCACTCAGGGTCAGCAAAAGGAGAGCCCGGGTAAGCTTCACAAACAATTTAATTTTGAGAGATGATTCTCAGAGAAACTCATTTTTTTATTTTGTGATAGTTATATTGACGAAGAAGAAGGGCATCATTCAGAGGAGGGTAATAATATGGTTGGAAAAGAAGAAGTTCATCAAATTCATCTAGACGACAGTGGAAACCAAACTTTCAAACTTTAACGCGCAAGCTCTTAAGTCAAACATGATAATGTCAGCCCTACAAGAAGATAATGAAGGCAGTTTAAAACCAACGACTTTGTATCATAACAATAATCCTGAGTAATTTAGACAAGAAACAAGTCCAGGATAAGCCTATGAAATGGATACGCAATGTTAATTTCTGAGAGGCCCGTGATGTGATCTTATTACAGATTTATACTTTTCTATGATTGATTACTACTGCTGGTATGTGCGAATTTTTAGAGTACAGTAGCCTTATTAAAACTAACAATATAAACTATAGGTCTGAAGTAGTTAATAGGATTGTTTCTTTATATATTCTTTTATTGCTATAAAATGAAGGATACATTTGTTGGAAATAAATATTAGCGACTCTTTTATTGCAAAGTGACTTCAGTTGAAATTTGCGATTTTGATACACTATGAATTATGACAGTACTGATGTACGATTCTAATTATATACCAAGTATCTTTAAGCTATAACTTATGTAGGGTAGGATGGCAACAAGCACCACAGAGATTTAGAGATTTCCATAAAAATTTTGTTGGATGATTAATATCTACGTACTACTTAAAAATTTTGAGTTACACCCTCAGGAAGGGTGAGGATAGAGTGTGTGATACAAACCACAAATCTATTATTATTGTTGAAGTAACAACCGTCCACGGGATTAAGATTGGGGGAAAGCTATAGATGGTTTCGAACTTTGACTTTTCGTGACTTTTCAACAAGCCAGTGATTTCGCTAATGATTATGTTAATTTGATACGAAAAAGTTGGTGGGCTTGTGAGAAAGTACATTTACTTTGAAGATATGTCGATCTTGATGCGATTAGGATCATTTTTGAGAGCGTCAAAATTGGTACGGGATGCAGTGTTACTTAAAGTCGCAGGGGAATTGGAAATGTCTGAAGAAGTGGTGGAGCTGCTATATGGCACATGTATTCGTACAGTTTCTCCTCCAGGAATGTTTCTTGACAACGATGATGGACCGTATTGATCCGCCGATAATACTACTTCCGACTTCACTCCAGCATTCAACGAAATCTTATGAGGACTACCGCTAATGGGAAAAGTACGAGTACTCATCTCTTCGTTCTTCATGACGACGATTTCCGACTCCAAAATACGACGAGAGGTTTCAATTTTACTCGTTGTAACTGTCGTAGTACTTACTGGAAATATATTTTGACTATTCTTTCCTTCTCCTAAAACATGACTGGGATCAGGTGACCTGGGAGGTGGAGGAGGTTTCGAATTTCGCATTGCTTTGTCCGGACTACCTCGCATCCTCAAATCCCGTCGTAAACTACCATTGTTACTTCCTACACCACTGTAATCCAATTCTGTAGTGTGTTTCACAGATTCATTAGTATTGTAGTTATCTAGTACGTTCAGATTTTCCATTGAGTCTTCGATGAACTCAATGCGACCGTTTCCTAATTGTTCTTCAAGTTTTGAAATATTCGTCGTACCTGTGTCGTTGTTATACGCCGGTTGAATGTTGTTCTTGCCTTCACTGTAACTAGCTGTCTTATGTTTCGTTGAGGAGCTGATTCCATTAATTTTTAGCGGTGTTGACTTATTCGAGGGACTATTGTAATCTTCTATAGCGGATGCATAGGAAAAGTTAGATACACTAGACAAAGGGCGACTGTAATTATGAGGAGAATGATGTGATGATGATGCCGCAGAGGTTACGGTCACTCTTGAAGCAGAAGCCTTTTCAAATATATCATCGAATTCCTCTTCTTCGTCAACTGGTACGTCCCCAGCTTCGCTTCCAACTTCATTTTTATCCTTCTTAATCCGTCGATCTGGAGTTTCTTTTCGTACCGGATCTGGCTTCACTATGTTTTCAATAAGACCGAAAGGTCTTTTTGGCAACTCCTCTTCACCTGGATCTCCACCAGTATCCAGTTTCTTTTTGTGCAGTTCTTCTGAGCAGCGCTGGTACAGCTCCATGATTTTGTCATTATCCTTGCTCGACTCAGCAGGAATCTTGGATTGAATGTAGTCCAGTAAGTCATCCATGTTCTTGCGAGCCAGTAATTCCCTCTGATGATATTTGAGTATAGTATATGCTCCACATATAAGCACTCTGTCACCATCCATTACAAATATGTCCCAAAGACGAAGTGCAAGCTCAAACGGAACTCGGTCAAGGAAGCACTGGAAAAACCACTTTAAGGTGTACAAGCCCACATCCACACCGTGCTTATCCAAATGCTTTTTAAGTTTGGGTAGCATAGCTTTTAACACTTTGTCATGGTGCCTCTGAAATCGGACTAATTTTGGAAATCCAGCAATAAAAAAACCTGTAAAAGATAACAAAATTTGTTGAAACCCCCTGGAACTCTAATTCCTTTCACATTTCAACTCACCATGCATTCCATATCTATGGTGAGTCATGAGCTGAGACAAGCCCCAAAACGCGTCTTCTTCTGGCATATAAATTAGTAACAACGCAGCAACTTGGGACATTCCTTGACAGTAACCAACTTCAGAATTGTAGACTGAATACGCACACAAAATATTGAACAAAGATTGCTGTTTAACGTTGTATCTTTCACGAAACATGATGTGATCTCTATAGGTCCGATTGACATCCAGGTCAATCTGTCGTACATCTAACGAATGCTTTCGAGCTAACTGACACATTTCCTATAAACAAAGGGTATTAAAAATGTATTATTGTTTGTTAGTTGCATATATTTCATTTCTAATGCGTTGATCCTGCGCACATACCTCATACTTTCCTTGTTGTTGCAGTTTAACATTAGGTACTTCCAGAAAGACACCCCAAAACAACGCTCTGACTTTATTTGGGACCCCTTTAAAAGTCCTTTTCCTCAATTTTTCACTATTTTTGTACTTTTCCCAGCTTGTATACATCTTAATCCACTTGTCTGCTCGATGAGCTTCTAATTCTCGCTCCTTGTTCTCTTCTAAGTTGAACCTCATTGGAAACCTTGTGTCACTAGTAATGAGAAATTCAATAACAATTAGTAATAATTCATGAGCAATTACTACGTTCGAATATCAGAATAAAACTTACTGAATAAATCCGTAGTGATCTAAAGAATGATATATTTCAAACGCGGGGTCTTCCCAAGGATCTATTTGTGCTCCTTCCTCCCTGCCTTTATCATATTTGGCTATGATTCCCAGTCTCTCTTCCTCTGCCTTATCCGCCCAATCTCCGTCTGCTTCACACATTCTATGAAACACTTGCTACCTACTTATCACTAGCACACTAATATCTTCAGTTGAAATCAGTCTATCGGTTACTACTCCTTGGGGAAAAGCCGTCTTCAGTTGTAAACTCTGAAACAAAACAAAATCTGTCACAATTTCTGATTTTATCTTTAAAACCGTGTTTTCCAGTGTTTCACTATTTTAAACCCTCAAACTGAGTTAAATTCTGCCGCTAGCAATAACCGCAAAAAGTTAATACTTTGAATTATAACAGTTTCCTGATCCACGTTGGTGCTGGAAGTCATGCTGATTATTCCTGCGATAAGCCACCACGAAACCGACTATCCTAACAGTATCCTGACCGTATATGAAAGAAATAATCTGAACACAACTTGCCTAACCAACCAAACACTCCAGCATACAAACTTGCCTCGGAATAATATCTTCGTAACTAATCTACTCTGGATAATCTGTACATAAATCTGTCTTTACCCTATGAATATCTTTCTTGCAAAATCTCAAGTATTTCACTGGTCACTCACTGGCAACTAGAGAATGAATAAACTCAAACAATCCCATACAAACCATAAAATAAATTCCAACAAAACTCACACTTTCTAGACTCCAACTTCTTCCGTATTCAACAAATCCTAAATGTGATCCGTCCACTTTGGATTAAACCACCAGATTCTTTCTCCATTCCATTCCAATTAAGAATAACAATAATTGCCTACAAACCAAACACCACCAATCAACACACAAATTAATTCCTCATTAAATTCCACCAACTCACCTGAATTTCTCACTAAAATTTTATCCACACCTCCTCCCCTCAAAATCCCACTGTATTATTTCGTGCCACTGATCGAGAGCCTCGGAATCACCGTTTCCAAGAAAAACTGCAAACAAATCAATGAAAACAAATGAATAATTAAACACATATGAATTATTAAACCCACCGCCACTTAATCCACAAATGTACTAAAGTGATAACTGATCATCACACGCACATTCCATAATTAAAATTATCCCACACCACCACCACCCATTGTTTTCTTATCACATAGAATAGCACACATCATCACCACCACCGTATTGCTTACAAATGTAAACACCGTATACCAAGGCGATTAATACTTGAGTACTTAAGCACCCGTGAACTAACCGACTTAATATAATTTAAGTAGAAGAATAATTACCGGTGGAGGGTGGAATGTGAACCCTCAAAAAGTCGACACGAATTTGACAAGCAGTAATAATAAGTAGACTGTGTGTGTCTCTCTTTTCGCCTACACACTCATTTAGTTAACTACGAATTTCGCTCCAGCAGCCGTCGAATCGAAAGTTACCTGAGGCCACCACCACCACCACACCACACACACCAGCAGAGCGGCTGATGTACACACGACGAATAATAACAACAAATTTTCAGTGGCAGACTTGAGAGACACTGTGTGCTGCGTAAGGTCAACTCCTCACTGCCTCTCACTCACGCACATTTCCCACACTCCCTCCCCACACCAGCCGCGCTCAAACGAACACCTCGGACTCTTTCTTATTCTTACCCACCCCAGACTATTATAAGGAAACTATCTTTAGTTGTTGTAAGGGTCACTATTAAACACACTAATTATGAACCAAGGCAACCTTTACTAACTCTTTCTTGAGGAAAGTAGACCATTTATTGCATGTCAAGGGGGCTTTATTATTACTTTTTACTCTCATGCCACATGATATGATTCCCTGTTGAGAGTGTATCAAGGACAGAGGAAGCATGTCATATTTTTAATATTGATTTGTAGTATTGATTTGTATGTTTATTCACTTTTATAGATTTTTGTGTATCTTGTAAGTTAATTGTATCAGTGGATAATCTTGTGTAATGAGATGTCATAAACTGGTACATTTTTCAAGGTTTCATTCAAGGGCTACAGTAATGAATACATGAGTGTATAGGGACATAGATTAAGCTTGGTGACAGATTCTTCAATTAGCATGAATAGTAATGGAAGATAAGTCCAGTAGGGATACTGGAAACCTGTTCTTACTGAAACAGCGGATGAAAGTGGGCAAAGAATCATTAGGTCATTATGAAAAAATCGTTGCTGGAGGACCTGTCGACCGTGAGGGTTTGCGACATTGCGACTCGACCTTGAGAAACCTTCCTCGGGCCTCTTCTCTGCCTCACTACGTCAGGCACACCTACAACTCCCGTGTACCCAAGTCTGTAAAATATTAATCAAGTGTTACAAGCCATCTAATATACTACGATGCATGCTTATCTGATCAAACGATTCAGCTTGGAATCCCCACA
>JAQGAB010000194.1:0-36097 GCA_034696565.1 Isotomurus graminis
CCTGTATTGTTTTTGTTAGTTCAACGAGCCGCCGAGGCCAGAGAGGAGTTTTCCTCCTCTCGGTTTCCCGCCATTGAGAATTTCCTCTGGCGCAGAGTTTAGTCGCACATCCACACTGACTCCTCTTTCTTGTAGGCTTTGTTGCAATGAATCAATGCTTAATTAATCTCTTGGATAACTTTTCATACACACACACCAGTACACGATCAACGATAAAGTTTTATTCTTGTTACACACACACAAACACATGGCTGCATATGTAGAATGTCATTTTGAAATCTTAATTCACATCTTTCTATTTATGTAGATAAGATTAAAAAATACGACTTTTTCTGTGTCTCAGGTAGGAAGCGAAATAAAATTACAAATTGCACTTAGAAAGTTGATTGTAGAGGCTAGAAGATTACGTACACATGATTTTAGTAAATTAGGTATATTTTGGTAAATACTGGAGACGCTCAACGTTTAGTAATATATTTTATATGTATTGATTTGATATCTTTGTCTAAATGCACAACAAGTTTCAATATATCTTGGCTTAATAATTTAATAACGGTTAAAATAATCCTTAATGATGTTGATATCGCAAAGGCTTAGTAAAAGAAATACTAGAAAGATGATTTATCTTTCCAGTTGAGAGTCAAGGTACTCGAATGTCACTTTGTAAAGCAATACGATCTAAGTCAATAATATATTAGATCAAGACAGATTACAGATCGACACAGTGAGTGTGTATGTGAGTGATATGGATGGACTACAAATCCAAAATCCAGACATACCGAGTTAGGTACATTGTATATTCAATGATTCAATAGTATTTTTTTCTAACAGTTCCATTCCATTTGACTCCAACGACTTGCATTGATGATGATATGGAAGTTATTTGTTTTCGATGAGAGTTTGCAGTTGGAGAACAAGGGACCGGGCGATTTGGAGGATGACACGGGCGTCGTGTCTTTCAGCCATTTCTGGAAGGAATAAGGTGCTTAAATTGATGTTATTGAAGGAACGTGAATTCTAGTTTACAGTACCATTGAAGAATTTGATGATATCCGTGAAATCCATGGAGTTTGAAAGAATAATATCGCGATAGTAAGTAAGCAGTGCGAGAGCGAGAAATAAAACATAATCAGTGGAAGCGAGTTGTCGAGCTGACCAGATTGTTTCCCATACGAGGAATACATCGTCGTAACAGAATTCTGTGGGATAGGAATAAGATATGCATTGGTCAGTTAGTGTTCTAGATTACCGTTGAAACTGTCGGGTGAAGGACTTGCCTCTTTTAAAATCAAGTAGAAACCATCGATAGCAGAAGTAGAAATGAGTGTAATCTCCATTTTGTCGGATGAGGGTGAACAGATCGTGGTCCAAGACTTGAAGGAGAGACCTCATGTTCGCAAAATGAGCGTCCATTGCTCCACCACCGCTGGGGAAGTTAGCTGACATTCTTTCCATAAGTCGCCTGAAGCATTCGTATGCCAGAGCTTCGTCGTCCAAAATGACAAGGAGTGGGGCAGCTAAGTCACACATTCCTTGCACGTATCCCATTTCCAAGTTTTCCCAGACATATCTGAACAATAGACAAAAGGTGTGTGGTGAATTTTGATGTGCTAAATGGAAGGAAAAGCTTGTCTTGCATGAATATCTCATGTGGGTGACACTTACGTGCACATTACGTTTCGGAGCTTATCCAAGTTGCTTTCAGTGAAGTACCAATAGTTCCTGTCACATCGCTTTACATCTTTGTCTATTCGGTGGATGTTTAAACCAAAGGTGTCTAATAGTTCGTTTGAATACACACCACCTCGTGCTGAGGTTGGTGATCCAGCACTTGAGCCATCTGAATTGTCTTCATCGGCTTTATGAGGGGAAGAAGGTTTGGTTTCTATCTTCGGTGGTTCATTTGATGACGGCATGCCGTTACTTTGAACTTTTGATGTAACAGCATTTCCTTTAGCAGGTTCCGATTCAGTCTCTTCGAACACCTAAAGTACAAGATTTAAGGGAGTTGAGATTTTGTGGTTAAATTCATTCTAGGAAAGTTACAAACGAGACCTCATTGCTCTCATGAGTTTGCAGGATTCTAGGTGAAGTGGTTGACTCTGCAAATGTTCCCTCGGAGGATAATTTAGCCAAGTTCATTGCCATGTTTTCACGGTCTTTTTGACGAACTATGGCTTCAACTGCCAACCACTCTGACATACGATCTTCGTAATCTCGCCGCAGTTTTTCAGGATTTTCAGGTTCCGTACTTCCGGCGAGTAACATTGGCCAGAGCTTTTTCCTTAAAGAATGAGCCATTCCCCCGAAGTATACCAGTCTGTATATTTCGTTCATGTCAATTGCTCCTGACTCCTGCAGTTCTTTCCACTTTTCTTCTGTCAAGCCTTTTGCTGCGTCTAAGATATAGGCAATCATTATAATCGATTTTTTTCTCTACGCTTGCTAAGAAATACCTTCGGGAACATCTGGCTTAACGATTTCTTGATGGACCAACCCCAGCAAATGGGTACGAACAGTGCTTAAATGACGACAGTGAGCAAGCCACCCATAGAATGCTCTTGATATGATTTGCTTCTTCATTGTTTGGCACACCACATGAATAGGTTCACTATGGGGAAGTCATATAAGATTAATTACTCGCTCTAATGCATTTACTTTGCTTTCAAAATTCCACCACTACCCAGCTTCTTGCATGGAACAAGGTTGATCCAAGCTTCTCGAAGACGACGTGGATGAACCAGTAGATACTGAATGGAGTGGAGTGGACCTCGGAGTTATCGGTGGAATCGCAGACTTCGGGGTGGATGGAGATGACTGCCAAACGGGGTACTCTAAGACATCGTCAACTGGTCCAAGGAATACATAAAGATGTCAATTCTCAACCGGATTTATTACCATTTTTTATATACGATCTCTTACTTTGTGGAAACGTGGTGCGAGTAAAGTTTGGGTACACAATACGGAAGACAAAATCCGATGTATGTTGTTGAGGAGAAGGTTCCTCCTCTTCGGGAACATAATCTTCTTTGACACTTTCAGAATGGAAGCGACTGCTTGCCTTCCTCTTTAACTTCGGGAATACTTTGCCTGCAAACCCAAAAGCAAATGTAGATATTAAACTGAAAGGGACATGACATGTAATGGCACTCACATGTACCTTTGCCTCGTTGAGACCACAAAGGAGGATCAAGCATTCCATGAGGCAGAAGGCCATTTTCTAAACAAGACAGAAATGCTAGGAGATGCCCTCCACGTGGAAAATGAATAGGAGATCTCTGAACACCATCTTGACCCACTAGAACAATCCAATCACTTTCATTTCCTTGATGACAATGAACATAGACGATATCATGGACTGCCACGTTTAGAGCCAAATCCCAATAAATGCTGCAATCGAAGTGGATAAATTCATTAGTGCCATCATCACTACCTCGTTAAGACGCTTTATATAAACACTTGTGTAAGTCTACCCAGACTACCCACCTTTTGTCATAAGTAGACGGTTCGCTGCACCCATTCATTAATTGATTAGGTGTCCATTTCAGATTCAGTGTATCACCACACTGATGAAGACTCAGGTAGCCTGCCAGCGGCTGAGTGCCATCCTTCTAGGAGAAGAATCAAGTCAGTTAGATCCAATCTCTCCACGCGTAATAATTCGAGTGTATGACAATCCATAATTCTTGATAGATTAATTGTGTCGTGTCTTACAATAAAAACGCGAACATTATTTTTCCCATAGAGCAAAGTAGTCTTGCTGTTTTGATGTAGGGACTCGACATAATCCTTGGACCGCATGTTTTCGTCGGAATTACTGAATCCAATGCTAGCTTTATACTGAAACATTATATTCGAGCTTTGGTTCATTTTAAGGGGATTAATTAGTAAGCTCAAGGATGAAATGTTCTTATGTTACATGCAATCCTGGTCTTTTATGAGCTGGAGGAGATGCCGGGGTGGGAAACTGACCAGAAGAAATCCTATGCCTTTGAACTAATTCATCTGCTGGAGGATCTGTCCAGAAATGTTCTCCAGTTCGTAACTTAGAAAAGTCCAGGGCACAGGGTCCAACTGTATTATTTTACGGGAGTTTTCATTTCATTAGTTTGTTGTTTTAATTCCGAATTTTATACTCCAAAAAAGCTTATAAATGATCGTACCTAACAGAGAACTCAGAATAGAACCGTAATCAGGATCAGCGACCAACGCATCTCTTTCGTAGTATTTGCTGTAACACACAAGATAATTATGGGATTATTACTTTTCTATGCTAGAATTACGGTTAAACGGTTGCATGTTACATGTGTACAGGAAAGCTTAAGTCAATACGCAATATTATATGAAGTCAAAGAGAACTACTAGCTAGAGAGAGAAAAACAGAGTTTTCCAAAAAATCAATACCAAATAAGGTCATGTTTGAGAAGGAAATCACTAGTAAAAGGTGTAATGCAATCAATGATACAGAATAGTCTGCTTTTTCCTTCATCCATCATAAAGTAATCACATTATTGCACCAGATATTCGTTTAAATTCCATTTGAGAAAGTTGTAATTAGGTTAAGAAAGAGTGCACTCAAAAGGATGGACTAATGTAATAATTCTGGGAATCTATTCGTAGAAATAACAAAGTTAGTCAGGAAAAGTCATGGAGTCTCTACGGACAGAGAGAAATGGTGATAAGAATCCGGTCTCCCAGGGACAGTGGTGGATTAATAAAACAGATAAAATAAATGAATCAACAAATTCCTGTTTGAAGGAGAAAGTATATGTGTTCTCTTGACTTATGTATTGCTCTAAAAAATCTCAGTGTAGTCAGTGTGTGTGTATTATTTACCTATTCCCATTCCTTTTTTATTGTATATATGCACCTTTGGTTTACTGGGGACTGGGGGAATTGTACTATACTCCACGTTTAAACCGGATGTTTAAACAGATTAAATAATAGACTATTTCAATTGCATCTGTAAACACGTACCAACTGTTCAGCACTACATAGTCCACAATTTTCGCCAACTCTTTTTCGATCAAAGCTATCCGTATCCACAAATATTTGGCAGTTGCAACCGAATTCTTCTTCTGCAATGGAGGTTTCACTCCGAGTTTGCTGGCACTTTCACTTCCAGATGAAGATCGTCTTGATAATTTTGATTGAATTAGGCTTATCTTTATTTAACTTTGTGGACTGATAAGTTTAGCGTCAAGCACACATTAAATTCACTTACTTGTTGGGATCACAATTCTCGAATTCAGCTACAAGTTGAACAATAGTAGCTGCAGGTTGGTAAGTTTTGGCCACTTTGTGAAGAAGTGCTGCGGTTGAACTGCTTTTAAACAATCCTAACGCCCTTCGTTTCAGTCCGTGGGAGACACAAGCTTCAACAGCAGCTACAAATGTTAAAAGTTATTTGATCACAGTCCGGTAGTGATTGAATTGCTTATCATTAGGGACAATTGGGCGAATTGGGGTCATTGGGGTGCATTGAGACTTTAAGATTAGTTACAAGATGTTGTAACAGTTGCAAGACTAATTCAAATGAATTAATCACTCACCACATAAAGATGTTATACATGCGCTGTCTTCATGGACAAACTTCTTGGTGACAGCTTCTTCCATTATCTGCTTCACCTGTTAAATACACACGCACAGACGAATGTTAGTACTTTCAAGTGAACTCCAAGAAATCCGTGCTTAGTCAACTGCCCCATGATTTATTATCCTACAGAATTCAAGAGAACATGAAATACTTACCTCTTTCTTGACATTACGAATGAGCTTCTCCTTATAACAATTATCTGTAAAAAGATTTGTATGAAATCTCTAAGTGGTCGTGTAGTGCAGGTGAACAATCGTTCAAGTTTAAAGAATCACTTTACCTAAAGATGCAGACCCCATCATGGGAGATGAAAAGTTGTTTTTCTGTATAAATTCTTCTCTCAATTCATTGATCGGTTGTAGTTTTTCTCCTGAAAAATCGAATACTAATTTTCTAACTTTATCCATTTTAATCCTGACTGTCACAAGTACGATAGAAATCACATTGTCTTGTGGCTTGTTGAGGATCGATAGTTGCAATTTTTAATCCCCTCACTTATAGTTATGGCAATAAAGAATTAATAATTCACTGGTCCACCATCATAACTATTGCTGGTGTATGTCCCGATAAATTATTTTTGGGGTGGGTACCGTTATGTGTAATTTTAGGTTGCTTACTTCAAAATAAAGCCTAAATTTTATTAAGTCACCTTAATAAGTAAATCCAAGTCGAATCGAAACAAATGTTCTTTTTGGAATGAGCTGAGAGAAATCGAGCTATTGACTGTAATGTTCTTTCCGTTAAGTAAACTACCTATTCATGTACCGGGAAATACCTTCCTATTCTTAAAATCCTTAACTTAATATTACGTACGTGATGCATGTGAGATCAATAGTATTATCTGTACAATTTTATTAAGAAGTTTCTTACCTCGTCCAGAGCCCGACGGAGGAATGAGGAGTCAGTATTCATTGTGCATTTGATCTGACTTGTGGTCATTCTCAACGGTTTTGTACTTTACGATATGTTTTCTCCATAAACGTGAATAGTAAGTCCTGAAGCTACGAATTCTCCGTTAATTTTCCCGTGAATAAAACCTCCTGGAATAACACCAAACAGATTTGACTAAGCTGTTAATTAGCATCCTTGTTTAAGACAATAGAAATTTGATAGCCAGGTGAGCAACAGATGTGACATAACGATTTATGCGAATGATCGATAAACCTCAAGTTAGGTCTGTGTGAAAGGAGCTCAATAGTGTAGTACTCTAACTCCACGAGCTAGTATTCTGCTCCACGGATACCGTTTCAACCGTATAGAGTCTTCACATCGAGAATGAGAATGTGAGCAGCTCAACCAAATGGAACTAACTACGAGTACAAACTGGAAGACTGGAACTGGAGCACAAATGTGGAAAGATTTTGGCAGCTGTGCAAAGCCCAAGTTTAGTAAGACTTGGATATAAACGAAAATATTTCGAAATGGGATAGAACTAACTCAAAATCCAATCTAGAATCGGTCACGTATCTCAATATGGCACAAAATCTGTATCATCCCTCATCCAAAAAAAACTATCAAGGTTCTTTCCAAATCTCAAATTCATGTGAAGATATAACTTTCTCTTCCCCAGAATAGATTTATGTCAACTTCAGGTGTCTTTGAATTGACTTAACACATCCCTTCCTTACTTGTTTGTATTAAAACAACCCTTGGGAAACATCTGAACTAGACACAATTAGTATATTATTAGTACGCTCTAGGGTCTAGGGTTAAAGGATGTTAAAATACATCAATCTGTGATTGCATTCGTTTATCAAAAATCTCTTCCTTTCACCTCATTTCTGAACCACAAAATCACATGCACAACACACACACACATACATAGGAGAAGTAGATATATATACCAACCTGTAATAATACTGTGACTCTGCGTATTCCTGGCACTATGTGGAAGATCGAAGCAGGGAAAGTCACAAAAAGAGCAGAAGTGATGATGATTTAGTGTGATTAATTAAAATTCAGGGAAACTGGGGCGACCCGTGGTGAATTGCTATAGGAGAAGTAAATGATGATGGGAAGAAAGTAGAGAGGGAAGGAATACAGGGACACTGCACGACTGAAGTAGAGTGAATAAGTGCAGGCAGCAGTAATACTTTCCAAAGGCCTTTCACTTTCCAACGCAAGTGGACATGCTCTCTCTCCTCTTTCTCGGATGGGATTACAAGGATAATAAGATCTCTTCGACCAGCCAGCCAACAAATAAGCTTTTCTACTATTATGTACGCTAGTTGTGCATCTGCCTTCAACACGCTGCTGTGGGTAATTTGGTTGGCCGATGGAAGCAACAGCGTTAAGTCAAACTGTATTATTGCCTTGACAGTGTAATATGATAGCTCAGAATAAACTCTCTTATTATGACGAGCTCCTAATAATCTCACCAATAAGAATAAGAAGTCACTATTATTAATGTTGGGTTGGATGGATATGCGTGTGTCTGCTACCAAAACCATTACTTCCTCTTTATTGGTTGACAATGATAATGATATGGGAGCAAGCAGTATTTTCCTCGTCTTAACTTCCTCAGATTTGTCATCCAAGTATGAAAACATATGTTATCGCGTGGATACGTGGAACATATTTTATTGTGAAGCCTGTTGGGTAATTCAACCAAGTTATCTTTCCAATTTACATACGAGACAAACACACAGATTGTCAAAGGGAAATTACAGGATTTTTCTTATGTCGTAGAAATACGGTAATACATGAGCGAAAAAGCTCTGCAATCTTTGAGTTTTGATAACAGACAGATGAAACATGGATGATTTCTGTGTTTTTGTCAATTTTTATTGAATATGAATATGGTCATAGTGAATAGGCTAATAGTTCACATTCAACATTGACTATTTGGCATATTGTAGCTGAACAGATGGTGAACAAAGACGTGGACGGTGAAGCTTTAGAAATTATTACTTGTCTCTGGGATACGATCGTCATGCAATTTCATATCATCATTAGACTTGATATTAAATCCTTCCGCCGGTCCTTCCAAAGAGATTAAATGTCCATGCACATTGCACAGTTGTTTCATCCTCCAGACGCTTATGTAAGAAGATGTCCTTCAAACTTTCCTATACATCTCATCCTTCCTGTTGTCTCCTATTATATATATACCTGATTACCCGTCTCTCCTATATAGTAAAATGAATATATGTCAAAAGTACAAAGTACATAAACACTTGTATTTGTTCTTGAGGAAATCAAATTTAATGTTATACAAAAGTATTCTCGCATTACTGACTCCCATTTCCCTGTTTTAATGAACCTTTGTCTGTTGTCAGAGAAGTGAAAGACGGAATACATTGTGTTCTGCTCCAGGCTTCAAAATGCAAACGGTGAAACTATTCTTTGCAATATGGCAATGGTAGTGTGTGGAAATGATGGAGAATGTTAGGACTTGATATTTCCGGTGAAGGTACGAGAGTAATTGTATTCTTAAGTGGCATGGAGAAGTGACCTTGGACGAAGAAACGAGGATGGAGAAAGCACTTCGGAATTTACTGGGGAGCGTGAAGCAGCTTTTCTACCGGGGCAATCATAGACACCACCACCACGTCCACTCCGCCAACATTTTTTTACTCGAGCGGATGAGGCAGATTTCATACAAGACAATTTTAGCCGACTGCCTAGTGCCTAGTAGCTAAATTATACAGCGAGTACGAAAGATTCCGTGCGTGCCTGCCTCTTGAGTCTCATTTTACATAAGTTCTTAATAAGGGACTTTGATCTCTCTTCAAGTAGGTAGGAAATTAAAAGGTCAATCCTCAGCTGCTCAATCTTTGTGGTGGTGTTGAGCCTTAGAGAGTTGAGACTGACACACACTAATTAAGGAATTATGCATCGAGTAAAGTTCTGGAAGTTTGGGAAATGGATGGGGGTGGCTGTTGGAGTAGGTGCGGTCACAGCTGCAGCTGTAACAATGAGTCCGGTGAAACTGTCAGCGTCCTCGTGGTCTCCATCAGCTCCTGCTAACTTGCCGGAAGGTGCTTTTCCCAAGTGGGACTACAACTGGGACAAGTGAGTGACGAATAGATAATGAGAAGGGGGTGTGGTGGTGGTGGGGCTGATATTTATTTTGGTAGACGTGAGCCGTACAGTTTGGTGAAGCCGCCGAAGCGCGGGAAAGGCGGAGAGGGCGAAGAGGAGGAGAAAGTGACGGAGCAACTGGAGAAGAAGAAGTGCAGGGCGATTCGCCACGTGATTTTGATTCGACACGGTCAGTACAACTTGAAAGGGGCGTCGGACGCGGAACGAGTGTTGACGCCGTTGGGGGAGGAACAAGCAGCGATTACAGGGAAGCGGTTGAAAAATTCTGGGGTGTCGTTTACGTCGTTGATAGCTTCGAATATGGTGAGGGCTTTGCAGACTGCAGAAATAATAGTGAAGAATATGTGTCAAGAGGGATTGGAGATTTCGTGTAGAGACCCGTTGCTGAGAGAAGGTGCTCCTTGTCTGCCTGAACCTCCTGTGTCCGGATGGCATCCTGACCTTCACGTACGTAAGAAAATAAACTTGAGATCAGGATTTGTTGTATGATGACTGATTATGGTTGTTTATGTGTGTAGCAGTATTACGAAGATGGTGCAAGGATTGAGGCTGCTTTTCGTCGGCACTTTCACCGGGCTGACCCGGATCAACAAGAAGACTCGTATGAAATCATTGTGTGCCACGCTAATGTGATTCGGTATTTTGTGTGTCGGTGAGTTGATGATGGTGTTTTGATGAGCTTCGGTATCTGTGAAGTTTTTGGTGTTAAAAGTGTTTTTTGTTTGGTTTTAGAGCAATGCAATTTCCACCTGAAGCGTGGCTGAGGATAAGTCTTAATCATACTAGTTTGACTATGCTTAGTATTCTTCCGTCAGGGAGAGTGATTCTGCGCTCGTTGGGTGATAGTGGACATTTGCCACCGACTAAAATGACAACGTCTTAGGTGCGTATACTTGATGGTATCTCTCATCTACACACACACTGGTGACTGGGCTGTATGACTGTAATATATGCTCAGAGAACTGAGGAGTTTGAATCGGAGTGTATAGAGTATTTAATCTTGGATCTATGTACATACCATCTAAGACTAAGAGTAATTTGATTTGTGAAAGTTTTGAGATTGGAAGTAATTGAATAATTAAAAGCAGTAAAAGTATTGAAAGATACCAGTGAGAGTTTTGGATTTGAAGAGTGAGAAGTTGATGAGTTTCAAAGTCTGAAGAGGTTTTTATGTTCTACTTTTACAGGGTTCTACTTTGGAAATAGTTTGGATTAATTTGTTTGTAGCTAGTAGGCAGGGGGTATAGTTGGTCTCGTCTACTTGGGACTGAATGTGTAGAGAAGTTTGATAGTTTATTAAAGCCTAGTCCTGAGGTTTTGGATCTGCTTCGTCATCATCAGCCTCATCGGGTTCTCCGAGAGCTCTCACGAACTCTGTAAATACGAAGGTTTATAAATTTCCTAAACATTTTGCAAGTATGAGTGGGACATATGTTTCTAAGAGTGTACCATTGAAATCAATACGACCATCTCCGTCCACATCTACTTCTTTGATCATATCTTCAATTTCATCTTCACTCAAATCTTCCCCGAGGCAATGAAGAACTGCTCTCAAATCCGATGCGCTAATGTATCCTCGATTGTGTTTGTCAAAAATCTGAAAGCATTCCATTATCCTTTCAGTTTGAACAACATAGACCATTCATTGCTAGAGGCCAAGATTGTTAATCTCCATACTCTAAACGCATCTCTCAACTCTTGTTCTTCGTTGTTGTTGCCTCCAGATGTGTTGCCTGAGTAGTTGGAGACAATTTCCACAAACTCATCAAAGCTGAATAGCCCATCACCATTTATGTCCACCTGCATAATGTTGTTTTAGCAATTAACCTCCACGTGCACTAATATTTTTGTCGACGTTGCTATTTTTACCTCTTTGAGCATTTCCTTGAGTTCTTCTTCCGAAGCGAACTGCCCTAAGGACCTCATAACAATTCCTAGCTCATCTTTAGTTATGAATCCATCCCCATCCTAACACAAAATATGGGTAATAATTCGATATTATAAATTAGGATTCCAAGTCCAATTGATTCTGGTGAATGGGGGTGTACAAACCTTGTCGAAAAATCCGAAAGCTTCACGGAATTCTGATCGAGAGCATGGAAAAAGAAAGAGAAAGCGGAGTAAGATAGGCAGAATCAAACATGCATGGAAACCACATACATAATCCTTTGTTCACGCATGGATTATCACACCAAAACACAGGACAAAATACATGTGTACCTAGTTCTTACCTTTCATTTGAGTTTTTGAGATATTTGAGCAAACTTTGATTGAGTCAAGGGATTGTTTTATCGTCTCTAGCTCAGAATTCTCAGTGGCTGTTGAAGTGGTCATGTTGGCGAAATCCCTTTGCTGAAGTGATGAGTCTTGAGCAGAAGCTTCCATTGTGGAATCACGGCGAGGTTGTGTAGCTCCACGAGCTACGTCTGTGTCTGGACGTAAAGTAGAAACTAAGGTTGACGCTATTGGCGTGTTACCCTGGAAGAGAGAGATTTAGTGAAATTAATGGGGTTAAAGATGCGTGTGTGTGTGTGTGTGAATTGACTTACAAGGTTAAGATCAGAAATCCACCTTCGTATGTTGGAAAGTGGTTGTTTGATTTTATTGCAATATTCACTCATTACATAGCTCCGTAAGGATGGATGTTGCTTTGGCTGGGTTGTTGTTGGCGGAGAAAGTAGAGATGTGTGATGCTTGGCCGAGTCTTGATCATCAACTGGCTTTGGTTTGAATAAGAGTCACCGAGAAGTTGGTTACCATTATAGGAGTAGAAGTTTGTAAGTGTTCGAGGAGAGAAGTAAGTAGATGCACACTTTCTCTACGTGGGAATGAAAGAGATCGTTTATATGGGAAAGACAGGAAAGAAAGCCCCCGAGTCCGAATCGTAAAAAAATCCAACGAATTGTTGGTTTTAATGAAGTTTGTGCTGAAGTCACAGGTGGTAGTGATAAATGTATAGAATTCTCAAGATGATGAGGAGAGGAGTGAGAGATAGAAGGACCTATACACATGAAAGTAGGCAAAGAGAAGACGGGAGATGACAAGGAACAAAGATGTGAGATCAATACGCTCCTCGCTCGTATAAAGTAGACTGAGGCTCCTTTCGTGGAATGTGTAAGGCATTCAGTAAAATGGCTTGAAGGCTTCAGGCAAATCCGGAGAAAGCAGCTCGTCTCAGTTTTGCGGAGAAAACTTTCACTTCCCTTTCGCACTGATCCTTTTCCCTGTGTATCAAAGTACTGACTTTCTCTCCCTTCTCTCGAATCAATAGAAACTTTCACACTTTATGTAATGGGATGCTGTATATAAAATGTACTATTGCAGACAGACAAAATATCGATCTGAACAGATTTTAGAACCCATTTAGTTGTTGCTCACCTTCCTGTTTGAGCCAACTTGTGTACGTCGGTATTTTTCGAGAGAGATTTCTTCTTTTGACTTTCCAAAAGAGCATTCATGTATGGAAAGAAGGCTTATACACACAAGAGCCTAAAATGTATAATATGTACGCAACCCAAGATACCAAGGACTTCCATTCATACCTCTTCGTCTTCCTCCCTTTCCTTATATACACACAGCTTTCCTTCTCAAATCATCTATGATGATGTATTTAAATGTCAACAAACACGACGCATGACAGAGTAAATTATTATTATCTCAGTGAGTACACCACTTTCCCAATAAGCACACGGCATATATTTCTACCTGTTTCCTCCATTACAATGAACACTTTTTATTATTCGATGGAGACATCAATCAAATCCTTTCATTATTCTCTCGGGGACAACATTAGATGTGGAATGAATTCACAAACCATGCAACTTTCATTCTACATTATTACATGTATCGTCAACCGTGCTTGACATTAATTTTTACTCCTCCGAGGAATCTTTTCCCTACATCATTTCAACAAGTTACCAATCTCGAACTACATGCGTCGACTATGACTATGCAATCTTTCATTGTATGGATACGCTCCTACTAACTGCTCTGCATCTTGACACAATGAATTAATGGTTGTCCTTGTTTGCTGGTGACACGGAACATATTGCAGAACATAAATTGCCTTGAAGTAGACTCGAGATTATATGGTCAGGAATGAATGATACATGATCCTGAAGATGACACAGTTTGCCCTTTAAGATACACAACAAAGTAAAATACCAAGAATTTCTGCATCAGTTCTGGGTAAGTAAGGACCTGTCCCATGAATCTTCGGTATCTTTATTGGTTTACCATAGTAAGCACGTATCTCCCTTCTTCAAAGGAACAGGACTATATTATAAGGTGGGGGTTGTCTTTCTAACGTCTTGCCTTGAAATGTTCAGCTTCGACATAATAAAGCGTCCTTAGGAGGAACGACACGGACACCCAACAGCATGACAGGACTGAACACATACTGCATCATGTTGAGTACAATAATTAAGATGTAACGTGAAGTTCTCATTGGATCTAACACTGACAGTTTATTTAGAAATCTATACTACTTCATGCTCGTCTTTAATCAAAGTTAAGTTTCAACTCGATCAAAAAAGTATTCCATTTGAACCGGAATATAGTTAATGCAGAGTAAGGGAACTGGCCGTAACTGAAGAAGTATTGTAATTAGAAGCAGCTGAAATGGCTGATTCACGATGACGTTGAGCTGCCAAAACGTCTTTCAGAGTCTACTTTACCATATTTCTCCCCACTCAAAGAATTCAAACGGTACAAAATTCAAAAAAGATAATGACCATCATTCAGTAATTCTTGTACACGAAACTTGATTATTATGCTACGTAAAGTTGATTCAACTTCTTCGACAGTTTGTGAGTATTCTTGTAAAAATACTCCTTGGTAAATAATTTTACCTTGCAGCTATGAGCTGCAATCTTTATATAGACTTTACAAGGTAATACATTAAGTGTTTGTACGATCAATTCCCTTATCCGGTGACTGCATTGTTGTGAAAGGGCTTTGGTTACGAAGATTTTATACACTGGATAAAAATCAGTTACAATTACATCAAACAAAAACAGAACAACAAGATAATGCATACATGTATAAAGTAATACAGCTTTATATTACTCTGCCTACAGGGTGTTAGTTCGTAGTATAATTTCTGTGTATCTTACTCCTAATTCGCATAGAACATTTTACAAGTCAATTGTCACTCAATATCGTCAAAAAAGCACAATTTTACAGCCTGTCTTACAATATATCCTCTTTAAATATCTGATGTACATTTGATAATTTCTATTTTTCTTCGTACATGAAAAGCAAGCATTCGTCCAGTCATGTCTTATACGAGGTATTCAATTATCTTATCTATATTTAAACATAGAAAAGGGGTGGTTGTGTGACAATTAAGTCACAGAAAACAGGGATAGACTGTGAACCGGGTACCGCGTTAGTCTTGACGATCATTAGCGACTGGTGCCACATCAGAACCTTTCTTTTGTAAGTTCTCCTCGCGAGGTCTAGCGCCGCCAAAAATGCTTGACGTTTGGCTGCTAGATGCTACAGCGTTGATAGGATCTGCCACGGTCCTCGGAAGCAACTTCAGTTTAGGACGAGCAGCTAACTCCTCTATCATTACCAATGCAAGATTAGTCAACCTATCAATTCCTCCCCTCTATTCAAATAGCTATCAGGCAAAATCGTTTAGTAGGCGACAGTACCAAATTACCAATTAGTTTATCAACTCAAGAAGGTAAAAAGCAACTCAAACCACTCATACAGACCATGCCACATACTCCATTTATTCTCAGTCTTAATGAATGATTAGGATTTGTAGCCCTTGTCACTTGAAAAGCAACAAACGAAACAAAAGATCGAGCAACTAAAGAACAAAGAAGTCTAACAGGCGCTAGCATCACAGCAAGCACTTTAGAGACTACAATTGTCTCACCAGGTGTGGGTTCCTTAAATTCCTCAGATACTGAATTCCTCGACCTCTCAGAGTCCCGTCTGGGCCGGGGGGCTGGATAGCCTCCACCTCCGCCTCCTCGAGGTTCGTCAAACGGCCTTGCTATTCTCTCTTGAGGATGAGTTCCATAATTATTACCCCCACCACGACCTCCACCTCCCCGAGGTCCATAACCACCACCACCACCGCCTCCTCTATTACCTCGATAATTATTGTATCCCCCGTACTGCTCGTCATGAATAGGCCCACTTTGGTTCTGGTAGCCGCCGCCGCCGCCGCCGCCCCTGTTGTATCCTCCAGGACCACCTCCTCCTCCGTCTCGTCCTCCGCCGCCCTGGTTGTATGAACCACCTCCTCCGCGGGACATTCCTCCCCCACCTCCCCTTCCCCTGAATCTGTCTTGACCCGGACCCCCTCTGTCCCCTTTCCTCCCCTCTGCAATGTCAACCTAACCACAAATCTCAAATTAATACACATCCCTCGTCTTTTACTGATATGATTAATTTACATATCTTCATACCTTAATAACCTGGCCATCAATAATGGATCCATCGTACTGTAAAGCCTTCTCTAGAGTCTCATTATCATCGAATTCCACATAGCAGAACCCTTTAAATCTTTCCGTTTCCTTATCGTAAACCAGTCGAATCGAGCGAGTCTGAAAATTGAAAAAGAATCCCACACACACACAGAGTAATGGATTGGATCCCACATATACATTTACTAATATATAAACAATCATTAAGCATATCATAAAAGTCCGGCTAAACTAAAACTACGAAACAACCATGTGCCGGTGATGCGGTTAAGTAAAAAGCCGACTGATCTCTCAAGCGTCCTACGCACTTTCCATCACCAGCCACGCACAACTCCCCACGACTATATGCTTAATGACCTTCTCTCTTAAACGTGAATTTGAATCTACTACTGCTTACCTTGAGGCCAGCAAATAGCTTATCAATATCTCCTTGGACAACTTGAAGAGGGAGGTTTCCAACATACGCAACATACGGACCTTGCTTTGAGGACTCTAGCCCAGCTGCCCTTCTCTCATTACCACCACCGCCATAAGTACTCCTCGACCTGTTATAATCCCTGCAATAACCCACCGAACACAATTAATTATCGCATGGAGGGTCGGATGAACGACATTTAATATCCACCGGGTTGGACACCAAAATAAATAGGAGCCGGCCCCACAATAAACACCTCCTCCCCTACTCACCTCACACCTCCAGACATCATCCCGTCAAGCCGACCTTAAACACCCTGACAGCCCCACAACAATTGAAAATGTTTTGAAATGTGGAAAAGTAGTTCTGGTGGATGATTGATTTTTTGTGGAGAATGCTCGCTGTAGTGAGTGCTTCCTTTGAGGAGACCCACACTCAACTAGCACTGAGGATGTCCTGCCTGGACTCTCCACCAGCTTGAGCTCCGTGTGCTCTTCTGTCACCGCTCCAGATCAACTCCCGGCGTCTCCCCTCGCCCTCCACAGAGGTCACCCCCGTCCCTCGCCCTTTGTTCCCCCTTCTCCGCCACACCCATCGTCAGCGGCACTCCCCCACCCCCAACGCGCTTACTACTCCTCCCAAAATCCCCCTTAGTCTCTTCATCCGCGTTCCAAAGACACAACATGGGCAATGTGAGACTTGGCTGTGGGTGAAGTGCATTACCCCACCGCGGGAGATTCAAACCTCTTTGAAATTGTTGTGAATCACATCTTGTGATGTCACTGATACTACAAAGAAGGAGTTTGTTTGTTTGCATAAGTTGAGAAGATGTGGGCAGAGGATGAGGGCTACGCTGAGATAACACAACTTCCACCGGAGGTCCTTAGGGCCATTGAGCAGGTTAATTTGGGGGTGGTGGATAGAGGAAGGAATCGTTAGTAGCTGGGATATTTAATTCATGTGGGATGTCTTTATATATGTGGTTTTCAGGTACTGCCCAGTGATGACCCTCTGGACCAGTCGGACTTTGATGTGGTGAAGCATATCAACACACTTTTTCCTACGGAACAGTCATTGTCAACGCTGCAAGATGTGATTCAGTCGGTGGAGAAAGAGATTGTTGTTGTGGATCAGGAGATCAGAGGGTTTGTGAGACAACAGACAGGCCAGGGTGGACAGAGCGGTGTGATTGCCCTTTCCAGAGCTCAAGCGTCGATTGAAGCGCTGGTGACCAAAGTACTGGATATGAAAGGCCGCGCTGAGCAAAGTGAAGCTGCTGTGAGGGACATGACTAGGGATATCCGCCAGCTGGACACTGCCAAGAGGAACTTGACAGCTGCCATAACCACATTGAATCATTTGAATATGCTTGTCTCTGGTGTGGACACGTTGCTGTAAGTTCTGGAGTAAGAAGCTTGTAAATTAAGGTATAAGATGAATGGTGGGTTGTTTTAGGACGCTGGTGAAAACTAGACAGTACGGGGATGTCGCGAACCTTCTGCAAGGAGTGGCCAATGTGGTTGAGCATTTTGATAACTATCATAGCATTCCACAAATTGCACAACTGGCTCAGAAGGTAGAGTAGCGAGGACCTATGTTTCCCAGTAAAAATTTATTGACTGCTAATTTATTCAGGTGAAAGATATCAAGAAGGAACTTGGGGACCAAATAAACCTGGAATTTCGAGAGTCTTTCTCCTCAACCACGGGAAGTATGCATGTGAAACAAATGAGTGAGGCGTGTCTGGTACTCGATGTGCTGGAACCTCATGTTAAACACGATCTTCTCCAGTGGTTTGTTAGTTTACAGTTAAAGGAGTACGGTGTACTCTTTGACGAAAACGAAGACTTAGCATGGCTTGATAAGGTAAGTTTTTTTCTGGTATTATATTCAACAACAGTGGCCATTCCTAACTGACTCTTCATTCATAGATTGATAAACGGTATGCATGGCTGAAAAAACACCTAATTCAGTTTGAAGAACGATTTGGGTCTATATTTCCTGTTCATTGGGACGTCTCCCAACGAATCGCTACTCATTTTTGTCACCAAACTCGTCAAGATTTAGCTAAAGTGATGGGAAAGCGCAGACACGAAATAGATGTTAAGCTATTATTGAGTGCTATTCAAAAGACTTGTTCATTTGAAAATCTTCTCTTCTTGAGATTTGGTGGACATGCAATTGAAGATACTATTGACTTAACTAATCCTTTTTTATCGCCGATTTCCGATGAAGATGATAAGAATCCATTCCTTAATAACAGCACTAAAGAGAAAGAACCTTTTCCACAACGTAAAGTTGTCCCTAACAAGTTCAACAGAATAATCACTCAATGTTTTGACCCATTTCTATATATTTATGTTGAAAGTCAAGACAGGTACTACTCACTTCAAATTTGCTGCCATTATTATTTCTTAATTAAACTAATGCTGTGTGATTTTTTGTCAACAGAAACTTAACCGAACTGATTGACAAATTCGTTCTTGAACTTAAAACTAATGGATTTCCATATCCTCAGTCTGCTGATGCGAATGGAGTGGTACTTGCAAACTGTGCTGATTTGTACGTTACAAAAGAACTGATTCCTAAAAATAGTAAAAATATTTCTAACATTTTGCATGAAACAATTCAGATTCGTTTTCTACAAGAAATGTTTGGTTCAATGTACTCAACTGAGCTGTGGAGAGCCGCTTCTTAACCTTGGAGTCGTGTTTGTGAAACGCTTAAGGGACTACTGTTCCAAGATATTGCAGGCGAATTTGCCTAAGTAATTGTTAAAATAGAAGCTTATTGTGTGGCTCAAATAGTTTTTTAATTAATATTGTTTAATCAACCAACAGGGTTGCTACCACTTCAGCGTCGCTCACCACAGTGACTAATTTAACTCGAGAATTACGAGAAATGAGCACTTCTGGTTTAATACAAAATTTTCAGTCCTTGTTGAAAGAAGGGGAAAACGTAAGATTTACACGCAATGAACTTTACAGGATTGCATGGTAAGAACTCCAAGCAAATAAGTTTTGCGTATAAAATTGTACAAGATTCATTTACACCTTTTCAGCATACTCACAACTGCGGAGTATTGTGTCGAAACAACTCAGCAGTTGGAGGAAAAACTAAAGGAGAAATTAGGGCCATTGAGCTCCAAATTAAGTATGGAAAATGAAAAATCCAGTTTTTTGGAAATCATCGATACATGTGTATCTCTACTTGTACAAGATTTAGACTCCGTCTGTGAACCACTGTTGGCTTCCATAAGCAAGGTAAATTCGAACTTTTTGGAACTTCCGAATAAGAGTTTGGTGATTGAATGACAAGATTGATTGATGATTGATTCTTATACCCATACAGACCACTTGGCAATCTGTTGAGCTGGTTGGGGATCAGAGCTCCTACGTTTCAGCAATTGTGACACAGTGGAAACTTACTGTTCCCACTTTGCGGGATTTTTTGGCAAATTCAAGAAAATACTTTGTCATATTCTGCCAACAGTTTGCCAAGTAAGAACTCGCTGATTGGAATTGTATGATGACGTATGGCACAATATAAAAAATGTTTGTTGTGGTGATTTAGGGTATTTATGTGCAAATACATCTCTGCCTTACTAAAATGCAAAGGTATTAGCAAATTAGGAGCCCAGCAGTTACTCCTTGATACACAGAGTTTGAAAACAGCGTTGTTAGACTTACCATCTATAGCATTAACCGTGAAGCGGAAACCACCAGACAAGTAATTACATTCATAAATGCTACAAATTACAACAATTGGTAAGGTTTGTAATTAAAAATTCAATTATTTATTAGGTACAGCAAATTGATCGTAAGAGAAATGGGACGAACTGAAATGGTGCTTAAGTTGACAATGGCTCCAGTAGAACAAATTCCAACTTTCGTTGACCAAACAACCAAGTTACTTCCAGACTGTGATTTTACAGAATTTTCCAAAATATTAGATATGAAAGGATTTAAGAAACAAGAACAAGGCCCATTTTTAGAGTGCTTCAAAACTAAATCAAATTATCATACGGAAAGTGGTGTACGAATAAGTTCAGAGCTAGAATCTCCAGATACAAGTTACGAGTCCAGCAGGATAAGAAAGTTAGAAAAACTAATAAAAAAACGACTGTAGTTATTCACTTTAACGCTAATATTCGTAGGGGATGTAGTAAAGTAGTTTTGAGTAATTATTTTCATCCAAAACTCTAAACCAGTATAAGAAGCGTTCACAGAATAAAATGCTTAAATTATCATGACCTGCAACGACCTACTCATCGCAAATTGTTTTAACGACTAAATGAAGAAAACCGTTTCCATTCCAATCGAAGCTACTTCAGTTCATTTTTCTTTATTTAATTAATTATATGAAGTTTTAATTAATATAAAACATATCCTATAAGTTCATCTTCGTAAGTCTACAAAATTGATAGTTTATCAATCACAGAAATTTTGTTAAATTATGCAATAAGTTATATTAATACGCTCATCTACTCCTGTATTTGTATTTGTGCTGACATTTTGATTGAAGATTCGCTGCAGGCTTTATTTGATTTCGACGATAGTTTTCTACAGTTGAAAATGGAGATTCAAAATTGTGATTATCAGATCTTGTTTTAACTCATCGTATGTTGAAGATTTTGTTGAATGACAATGACTACGGAAATATGATTTTTGATTCAACTGGTCCCATTGTCACGCTAGTAACTTCATTGACTATCATTGCTGCCACTTGCCATGCTAATTCCTCTTTTGCCTAGAATTGAACGTCAACATACAATATTTGTCCCAAAAAACGCCGAAAAAACTGTGTGACAGTAATACGTACCTTTTCTTTTTCATCAAAATTCACAAACTTCTTCATAGTTTTGGCAATGCTGGATTCTAATAATTAATATTAAAATATATCAATGAATCTTCTTTTATGTGTTCTGTAACGAACTCACCTTGCTTTACAAGTTCCAAATCTGTATCCGCTTCGAACTTCCCAAGAGCATTAACTCTACCCAGACTAAGTTTACTATAATTAAAATATTGGTTAATTATTTCCTTAATCTGTAGTATAATTTTAAAACTAGTACAAAACCGTACTTTTTCTGACGCGGAGTTGGACTTGTAATTGAAGAACCCCCACTATGAGGATATGACTTAACTGAGCTACTGCTCCCAACACTACTCGTATCTACAACAGAAAGTTCAAAATCAACTCCACTTAACCACCAAAATTTGTTTTCTAAAAATTGTTCAGGATAACACCAACCTATTGCTTGTTGGCACTTTGTGGAGCTCAAAGATCCTATCAAATCCGATAAAAACGCAAGGAACAAGGATGATTTTAAAAATCCTTCTAGACACGTAACATGGAGAAAGGAGAATGCATCCACAATCGCACCCCCAAAACAATGTATAATTTCTTCTTTAGTACAAATCAATCTCTCGACTTCACATCTAACTTCGTCTCTAAGTCCGAGTGGATGCGGAGCTTGTAATGAAATATATCTATCAGAAAACAGGAATCAGTTAGAATTTTCCTACATGCATATGCACTTAACATTTATTTACTGGCAAACGACCCCACTTACTTTTCATAAAGCACCATAGCATCGCTTTGCGCAGTTTTTAAGTCTATTGTACTTTCAGTTTCAGATAGGCTAGTATTACTAAATTGTTCTGCAAAGTTTGTAGCTCCCAGCCAGAATTCTAGCACCTCACGTTTTTCTTCCTGGTCCACGTGCTGTAAAGTATCAGATTGTTTTAGCCAGAGCAGTGCACACTTAAAAGAAATCATTGAAGCTTGAATTACCTCCATAAAGTAAAACATAGCGGTTTGATTTAGCAAAATATCATACAGAGAAATACTATCTCCATTGGTGAATAAATCTACTTGGCATTTCACATGAAATTTACTTTCCAAATATCTCGGCAAATACCTAGAACCAAACATAAGTTCTAGTTATCATAATGTAAATATTTAAGTTGGTTAAGTATACATTAAAATATGACTCACGTCTCCTGTAAAGTCTCATAAATTTTGTTGTGAGCATCTTGAGCCCATACAAGGCAGTCTTGTTCACTTGAGGAATCCGGGATGTTGTTACTTTCCAGGCCGATATGCGTATAATACTTTTCCACCAGGGTTTTAATTTTGTCCATCACGTCTTGATTGACTCTACACTTCTTATCCACAACGTCCTTCATCAGTTCCCACAGAATCACAAGCTCTTCAAGTCCCTCATTCCTCATAAAGGCACAAAAGTAATCCCTCGCCCACAACCACAGCTCTTTAAAAGAGGAAGCACTTCGTCTGTTACTCTTGGCCAGGGCATCCGCCACCACGTCTGGCGGTGGCACAAAGTTCTGCAGTGGAGGAATGCCCTGCACAACCTTCGGAGGCTGCACCACTCCTGCCCCACACAAACTATTAAGTCTACAAACATCCTCCTTACTCAAACAATTAAAACTTACCATTGGTAGTGACGGATGGTTTAGGTGGATCGCTATTTCGCTTTTTCTTGAAAAAAGGCATTTCTCCTCATCTCTGTACATCACCGAGCACCCTACAGTCCCCTGTCACATCTCCATCCTCCGCGCGACATCGTCTGATGATGAGAGGTGCCTTAGAAACTCCAAATATTCACTAGAAATTATATTTCAAAACTATTCACACAAATACTCCAAAAGTCCAAATCTACTTACATTATTTCTTTTGTCCTTACCGTCAACAATAACTCCACTCCTCACTGCCGCTCCTCACTTTTCACAACCACCAAATTAAGTAAATCCACGAACAACTAACAAAAAACCAACAACATAAATAATTTGTTCACACGTTCCCTTTAAAGTTAATAATAAACACTTAATAACAGCTCCATTCTTTACACACACAATGGTTAATAGTCTTGATAGTTAAAATCTGTTGAAGCGCAGAACTTTTGAAAAGGCCTAAAAGGTCGTTGGTTAACGGTTCTTGGAGTATTAATTAAAATGTAAAACTCGAGTATAAAACGTATTGAAGATATTGGAGAATGAGAGTAAAGCAGTTGTGGAGGTGGTGGTGGTGGTAAATGGTGGTGGTGATGATGAATTAAGTAGAAATGTTGTAAATAGAACGGAACTGGCAGGAGCGAAGATGTTTAGCGATAAGCAGCGATGAACGAGTTGACAGTGACAGGTTGTTCACTTTGTGCGAATCTCGGAAAATAAAAACATTAATAACAAACGACCCACCTTCCGAGACACTCACGGCGAAAGGTGGCTCTCCCAGCTGTTCTTCTCCTTACGCTTTGTCAACCCACAGCCGATACACAAGCATTAATCAAAGTTATATCGCTTTTCGAAATATTTAAAATCCTGAGATATTCGAAATCCGAATTATATGGACCTGAGGGATAGCTTGAAACTTGTACAGAAGGCGACGTGGAAATGATCTCTCAATGCGATGAAAGTGGTTCACCTCACCCGCATCAATGATTTCAGCTTTCAGTTCATGAATTCATCTCACTAGATATTAATACAGCTTCAAATATATTTTTTAATGTGGCTTTCAAATGTATATTACCAAACAATGTAGGGCATATGGGATCTTTTGAAAACAAGTTATTATTGCATTTATTTGCTTTGGGATTGTTTAAAGATTTATTCAGATTAGAATATTTAGGAATTATGATCCAGATAAGTCAGAAGAAGCCTTTGTAAATAAGCATGTTTATTTGTAAAGTGTTAATAGTTGTAGAAGGACTGACTGAGTATATAGACTATTTAGCATTGTAGTAGTTATGTAATTTAAATAATAAAATGGTATGTGTGCATAGTGCAGTTGGCAGTGGAATAACCAATATTATTATTTACTTTACACCAACATATAAAGCAATAATATTAATGTTTTTCATAAAATACCAACTGGCCACTGGACGATAGAACAAAACATGTACACATGGTTCAATAGTTTAAAGATTGTTTAACCGATCCAGTTTTCCCTGTTGTCTTTAAGATATGATTATCTTAAGGGTAAACCAATTTTACATACATTATAAGTCAAGGTTGACTGATGATGCTTTTGTTGCACACGTGAATTAAAAACAGCGAATTCGCAAATAATGTAAGGCAGTGTGTGGATAGGAGAATCGCATAGATGGAAGGATTTCATATTACTTAATTGTGCTTGATTATTACAGCAACCACGAGCCAGTGTGTGCTAAAAGGGTATATGAACTATTGAATATGTCCTTGTCCTTGGTTTTTGCAGAGTGACAGTCAATTCATGTTGATGACCATCCAAATCTACAGTAAAGGGCATTTAATAGTGGTAGCGAAAAATATGTATTAGCAACAGTGGAAAAAATGACAATTACAGACACTGGAGAATTAACTCAATTGAAGAGATGGAGATGAAAGTCATGAAAAGGATGTGTGTAGTGTTAAACGTCCATATAGCTTATGAATGTCCATGAATGAAGTACATTATGTAATATATCTATGATGAATATGAATATGAAGTGTTGCATTGCATGTCTGCTTAGAGAGAAATTATCAGTGGCAAATATTTTCTTCAACTTGTTGCCTGTGTTGTTGTGGCTCATCTACTCGGCTATGTAGTCGGTATTTAGTGCTTTATTATAACTCAGTTATCACCCTGTATGCAATTCATTCATTGATTTGGCTATATAAACGCTGTGGCTGAGACTTTTGCGACTCGTACGAATGTTTTGGTTGGACTCTGATCCCTAATTTTTCGTGCAAACAATCGTGCTGGAGTTTCATTACACATTAGTCCTACGTCCTACTTAAACTTGCTAATAATGATGCTACGGGTCACGATGTATCTGTGTGCAGTAGGGCAGTTTTCTGGAGAAATGTGAAGACACTGTTCTATATCTTGTAGCCAATCAGGTTTTGAATGCAGGTGTACATCCTTGCAAAACAGATTATCTCCACTTATCTTCTTCTACGTATAAATATTGGCTATGGCGATTGGCTGTAAAGGTAGCTTGATGAACCCCGACGGATATTTGTCAATAAGGATTTAATCTAATTTTAGCAAAATGTTGTGGTTGCGGTGTCCTGTTGTTGTAATGAAAAATACACAGCAGTCCAGACTTCTAGACTTCCAGAAGTTGTCGTATTAATGCTGTATCCCGGCTTTATTGGAAATGCCTTGAAGAATCACACAGTCAATCACAGTAACAACCATACCCTCTATGGATTTGCCAACATTCATAAAACTAAAAGCTTGGCTTGAATACACACTACAAGATTCATTCAAATCCCATTCTGCATTCATTCTGATTCTGAGTATCTGAAAAGAGTTGGCTAGCGAGTAGCAAGACAAGAGCTCTGCTGGCTGTTTTGTGTTGGGAAACCCTGTTTCATAATTTTTTCATCGAGACCTTGGAAAGCTGTATTATTGACTCAGCAAAAACTCATCCACTTGAATGATGATGTATAAACCTGTGTTTTTTATTCACTCTAAAACGGGAAGGATGAGCACATGAATTCGTTGTAGCCCTTTAGTCTTGACAAATAAGTATTTGCATACTGCAATCTACAAACCATCTAGACGAGTTATGAAAAACTTTTCCACGTATTCTGCAGTCCAGCAGGAAACGTTTAATATTCTTCTTAACCTTCTCCGTAATTTCCAAAGTTCAAAAGACTTCCCACCCTAACTAGAAGAATATGATGTGCCAAATAAGTAAAATTAGACAACATAATTTCACACGGGGAATTTTCCAGCTATCTATGAAATCCTTCTTGCGTACTTAATGACGACACTTCATTCTCTCAAAGCTTAACTGGTCACTAATTAAGGATCTGAAGTTGAGTTTCATTTCATCCATTAGTTCATCCAGCATAATTCTCTCCTGTATGCTTACTATGTGGATGAAATTGCCCGTGAGACTTTTCCGTGATCCTTTCACATTCGTTGTTTATTTCACAAGATGTACACGCTGATTTTTCCACCCTTGCTGTCTTAAAATATATGATTGCAATCCAGGAAACCCAGTGTATTAGGCGTGTGTTAAATATCTGTGGAAAATTCATTGGTCCAGAAACTTGGAAGCCCAGTTTATATGGTACGAGATTAATGATCCTTATCTACAGAGGGATTCTGAATTCCTTTTTGTTGTCCATTTATTTGATAAAATTACGTTCAAACGATTTAACTAATTATTTTATCCGTACGTAAATGTTTCAGAGTTTTTGAGCTTGTCGAAAAGTTGCGAGAAGACGTACCTATATATGGATTTCGGGACCATATCATCATCACCTCTGGAGTAACCATGTGCAATGCACGAGTCCAAAAGATGCGATTGGTGCATTCCTACAACTCAGCTGAGTTGGACCTGTTGAAGTCACAAGTTTTAATGTTATGTGTGTGTACATAAGTTGTACGGGGGTAGAACATCCCTAGGTGAGAATAGCTCAGTAAAGCAGTGTCAAGATTTGATTAGAGAATTAAGATCATTAAGCATTCCCCACGAGAACAAGACTCCAGTGAGTGAGTGAGAAAGCCATCATTTCCATGTACTGAGGAGTCTGGATGATATGTCCAAGAATCTGAGACACATGAAGTGATTTCGTAATACTTATCCTCTCCATAACTTGTCCATGGAGAGTCAGTGAAGATTTAGTCACGACTGCTGCTGCAATTGTACACCAAGTATAGCCTATGAAACTAACTAAAAACTACCAGAGCTATCATCATAGTTGCCTGTGGTGTTGTGTGTCCAAAGTGTCCTCCTTAAAGAAGAAATTACCATTTTACTCGTGTGGTTGTCAGGCCCTCGAATAATAATCTCCATAATACACCCCACCACTATTAGTTACAAGATTGCCTTCGCTCGTAGTTGTACTTGGCCCTTCTTTCTTATCGCATGATTCACTCATTCAAAAAGTCCTTCCTCAAGAGGACTTATTAATCTTGCTTCTAAAATACATAATATACATATGGAATTCCCATAGGGTATAAGTAAATTAGCATTGTGAAACCCCATTGGAATCAACATTTTTTTTGCAAAAGTCGTCGTTACCAACGCGTGTAGTTGCATTCCTGCATTTTATTTGAATTCCAAGAAAGGAGACAATTCAGTTGAAGCTAAGCTCCAAGAAGTAGAAACTAGCGAAAAGGTAGAGTTGTAGTAGAAAGTGTAACAAACGTTAAAAGCTGGGGCTCTGTGATTTTTGTGAACTTGAATTCACAAATTGATACTTAAGTGCACGCTACTACACTACACACTAACTATATACGAGAGACCATAGTCGGAAAAGCCACAGTCCGAGTTTTATCTGCGGAGCAAAAACCTACGTGTGTACACGTCACATGAGATAAAGTATACACCTATCACCCACATTATTCTCTCACTGTCTAAATAACACTCAATCATATTATTTAGTTTGCACATTAAATGCCAAGGGTAGCACTTGTTTGCTGTACAACCTGAGTGAGTGAAGAAGGACTCTCTCTCTGTGAAGAATCTTTCCGGTGGTGCAATATATATTTGGGTCGCAAATTCTTAAGTGTGTCTGTGGTGTGTGTGTGTGTGGTTCAATTTTATCCAGAAAAATAACTTTTGTCCAGTCGTCCAGTTAAATATTAAAAAAATACAAAATGTCCACTATTGAAGAAGAAGTTGTTGCTGAAGTGCCTGAAGCGTTCTTCGTCATGTTCGGCCTCAGTTTTGGGTTCTTCGATATCCTTCTCCTTGTGGGTCTTGCTGGAGCTGGCCTGTATTGGTTGAAAACCCGAAATGGATCTGGATCATCCGATTCTGCGGATAAATTCCAGCATTATTCCATCCAGTGAGTTTTAAATCATTTAATTTTCATATAGCTGCTCAAGATGCGTAATTACGAGTTGGGTTTTTGAAGTAAAATTGAGACTTTATTAGAATCTATTTTTACGCACATGTAATTCTGGAAATCCAGACTGGAATTACATTAAGGCAATTATGATTTCGTATCCGATTCTTAATACATCGCTGCACCTTGTTTGCGTGTAGACCTGTAGGTTGTTGGGTTGGCAGTTTAAAGTTAGAACGAAGAGTTATGGAAAGCCTAACAATTTTTACGAAGCGTACATTGTATGGAAGACTGAGGAACATTGGAGTGGTTCTGGTAGTGTAGGGGAGTATGGGAATTTTACACGGGGAATACACGTGTGAAATCTAAATTCACATTTTTACCTTGTGCACGTCATACACACGAAGTTTGTAATATCAAGTTCAAAATTCTTGGACCGATGCAACGTAGCGTGTAGCTTCAGTGAGGAAAGAACAAATGAAGGGTTTGGTGGAGCTTTTGTATAATTAGGGAGTACAATTACAATTTACAATGGTTGTCCCTGAGGAATGTTATTTAGTCTGGTGAGTTAGTGATAGTCATCTCTCATCACCTTTCCCACTATTAACGTGGATTTTGCGAACCTCTTGTCTTTGGGGTGTGAATACAATATGGATGTTGTAAAAGTCCATCATGTCCGGGCGAAATGTAGAATGACAAGTGGTTGACTGTAGGAGTCAAAGTCATTAGAAGAATGTATTCAAACTAAATGCAAAGGATTAAGATCTTGACTAAATCTGTATTGCGAAATAATGCGAAATCAATAGATTCCAAGAAGAGACAGAGAGGGATTGGAAGATTGTTTTACAAGATATTAAATTTTTCTGCATACAAAATATTTTCATATTACAACGTATATAAGGCATTGTGTAAGCAGACAGGAGAGCTTATTTTTCAATTTCTTAAAGTCTCTCGCTTTCCATGGATATCGATTCTGTTCAGGGTAGGCAGCTGTGCAGTTGAGATCGTCTCTGAACATCTTGAAACCGAAGACGGTTTAATTTAAGTATTTAATTGCACTAAGGCATATCAACTGACAATTTGATTTCTACTTCATAACTTGAGGAACTATGATTACTTTCATCAATTATATATTCCGAAGATCCATTCCTGAGTAAGAGTGTATACTTCAGTTGAATAAATTCACACATAAAAAGTCTTCGCACAAATTGCTAAATAAATTTTACCCACGCAGGCATTATTTTTGAGGCCATTTAATGAAAAGAATATTTCTCATGAATTTTCTAGACCTACAACATTCCAAACCAGACCTGCAGACAACAGCTTTATATCAAAAATGAAAGCCTCTGGAAGGAACATTGTTGTGTTTTACGGAAGTCAAACTGGAACTGGAGAAGAATTCGCAGGGAGATTGGCGAAGGAAGCTCAAAGATATGGAATGAAGGGAATGGTTGCTGACCCTGAAGAATGTTCTATGGAGGAACTAACTCAGATGAAAGATATTGAAAACTCCCTTGCGATATTTTGCATGGCTACTTATGGAGAAGGAGATCCAACGGACAATGCTCAAGAATTTTATGATTGGCTTCAGCAAGGAGACTGTGATCTTGCAGGACTTAATTTTGCCGTAAGAATTAGTAATTAAGTTACTATTAATTCTTAAGCTAATATTAGCATTGCACAATTGCATAATTAAAGCTCTCGAGATACTTTTGAAGTTATTTATGCACGTGCTGTTATATGAGATTTGTCACTGACTGATACTCCATATGTAGTCTGGGCTAATCTTTTCACATGGTTATCAGTGTGTTGAACGTATGGAAAATTAATCACGACATCATGAGTTTACGAGTGTGTATGATGCATAGCAAATAATCGTATGTGGCTGATTCTCAGATCTAATCAACCGTTTGGTTTGTTACCCGTAGATATTCTCATTAGGAAACAAGACATACGAACATTACAATGCTATGGGAAAGTACGTTGACAAAAGACTGGAAGAACTGGGAGGTGTACGAGTGTTTGAGTGTGGAATGGGAGATGATGATGCCAACATTGAAGAGGACTTTATCACATGGAAAGATAGGTTTTGGCCTGCAGTGTGTGAGAAGTTTGGAGTTGAAGCGTCTGGTGAGGACGTATCGATGAGGCAATACAGATTGGTGACTCATGATGAAACTTTAGCCCGTGAGAAGATTTATACTGGAGAAATCGCTCGACTTCATTCGTACAAGAACCAGCGACCTCCATTTGATGCCAAGAATCCTTTTATGAGTAAAATGACAGTGCACAAGGAATTACAAAAGGGTGGAGACCGGTCTTGCATGCATGTTGAGTTGGATATCACTAACTCGAAGATGCGATATGATTCTGGAGATCATGTCGCTGTGTACCCAGTCAATGACAGTACCTTGGTGCAGCGTCTGGGCGAAGCTCTCAAAGTTGATTTGGACACCGTTTTCTCTTTAGTTAATCTTGATGGTATGCATGTTTACTAACATAATCTGTAACTAGAAAGGATTGCTTAGCAATAATAATAATGGATTTATAAATTACAGAGGATTCTACTAAGAAGCATCCCTTCCCATGCCCGTGTACCTACAGAACAGCCTTGTCATACTATCTGGACATAACATCCAACCCAAGAACTCACATTTTTAAAGAATTGGCTGAATACACTACAGTTGAAAGTGAGAAGGAACTGTTGAAGTTGATTGGAGGTAGCACACCGGAAGGAAAAGAAAAGTATAACAAATGGGTCGTAGCGGACAACAGGAACATTGTTCACATCTTGGAAGATTTACCATCGTGTAAACCGAATTTGGATCACCTGTGTGAATTGCTTCCGAGACTTCAAGCAAGATATTACTCCATTTCTTCATCTCCAAAGGTAACTTGGTCATATATTTGCATCATCTTTAATAATACTGAATATCACATACTAATGACAACTTTAATTTTTTAGGTTCACTCTACAAACATTCACATCACTGCTGCTCTCGTGAAGTATGACACACCCACCGGACGAGTGAACAAAGGAGTTGCAACTAACTGGCTTCAGGAACTTGCATCTAAGATTGCCGAAGGGGAAGAAAACCCTTATCCACTGATTCCAATTTTCGTCAGAAAGTCGCAGTTCAGGTCAGTTTATTTTGGTGATCAATTTTTGGCACACGTTAAAGTGACAACAATGACACAGAATTGAGAAATGCGATTTTCTTGTATCCAGATTGCCTACTCGACCTCAAACACCGATTATTATGATCGGTCCTGGAACAGGACTTGCTCCATTCCGTGGATTTATCCAAGAACGATCCTTCCTAAAAGACGACGGCAAGCCAGTCGGTGAAAGTATTTTGTATTTTGGTTGTCGTAAGAAGGCTGAAGACTTCATTTATCAAGAAGAGCTAGAGGAATATGTGAAGAAAGATGTGATTAAGGTGCGACAATTTCTGATTCAGTTACTTCAAATTCTGCCATAATCACACGAGTTCTATATTGTTCTGTTTGTTTCAGATGCATGTTGCATTTTCAAGAGATCAAGCTAAAAAAGTTTACGTACAGAATTTGCTCCAGGAACATGCGAAAGACTTGTGGCGACTGATTGGGCAAGAAAATGCTCACTTGTATGTTTGCGGGTAAGTCATCAGATATTTCGTATTTTTAAACTAACGACTTAATTGAAGGTGAATATAAAAATAATAAAAATATTTTGTTCCTAGTGATGCCAAACAAATGGCCAGAGACGTTCATGAAGTGATTGAGAAAATCGTTCGTGAAGAGGGCGGATTGCCAGATGCTGAAGCGACTGCTTACGTCAAACGGATGGAAGCACAGAAGCGTTATTCTGCAGATGTCTGGAGTTAATGATGTAGTCTTAGTTGAAGCCAAATGTGTTTTGATTTTGAGACTAGCATGAACAAAGTCATTCCACGTGTTTTATGAATGTCACAGATAATTCCATTTTTAATCAAGAGATATTGCATGTTTTACAGTAAAAGAGCAGTTGATCAAGATTTGTAGGGTAAATGATCGTCATTAGTATTTTCTCTTGTTTGTGAACAACTGCACAAACCTGTATCAATGGGCCATTTTCAATTTGCACTGCATGTGGTAGTTCAGTGTGATAACTGATAATTAATGAGTTTCCAGCTGTCCTGAATTTTTAAGTGCCTTACTATGTTATTAACGAATATTCTATAGTGCCTTCTTCTACCTGAATAAGAGACATACTATACTTGTTTTAGTGATAAGTTCCACAGTATCTACGTAGTATAAGAATAATGAAATTAAAAGCTGCATCCAAATTTATTAAAAGCATAGTTAGAGTTAGTATACCTTCCACAAGACAATCTACTCTCGATATCGATTCTCCTTGAAATGCTCGAAGCTTAGCTTGTGGCAACCACCAGATGCGATAACATATTTTGTCAAAAAATGAATAAATAAATTATTTACGAGGAATTGTCGTACTTTTTATTTTTTATTCATGAGTATATTTACAGATAAATAACATGGAAAATTGAGACCTTATATACAATCAACAATAATATATAACAATGATGATTGATGATGTATAATCATGAATACACAATGTCTTATACTTTCTTTGAATGTCATGATAATTCGTCACTTATGGATTACTAAAAGGAAACAATTTAGGTTCTGTGCTAGTTGAGCAAATATCCAATGAAAATTAAAATGTTCATTATAAAATCTGACTACGAATTTTTCATTTAACAATAAAAAAGAGTTAGAACACTACGCTTGCCATAAATGTCAAGCTGTTGCCTAAAATGCACCCTCTGAGCTAACCATTTCATAAATAAAATAAGACCAGCCGCATTCTATAATCATCAGATTCGTGACATGACCAAATGTATATCAGTTAAAACTCGCTGTCGATTTATTCTGTGTTATGCACGCATGAAGTAACACCAACGATTTTAAATAAATTTAAAAACACCATATTTGTGAAGCAAAAGGTTGTGATTGTTGGACAGACTGTATCCAAAACCCTAATTAATCAAGAAAAAAGCTATAATGATTTCCATAATGAAAGTTACCATCACCGTAAACTAATACTACATAAATCTATCTATGTATGTTGATAAGTACATTTTGTTGTACTGCATAATTCTCATAATTAGAGCATCACAATCTGTATATTCTGAATATAAAACTTAATTTTACCAATTCATGGCTAAGTCATCGATACAATGAATTAAAACAGGACAGGTTAGTGAACAAGTGTAATTTGGATACTCAGCTACATGATAATTTAACTACCAGTTTGTTGTAACGTATATTATTAGGGTTACCGATATAATTCCGAATCATAGGTTTCAAACGAAATTCCAGATTCTCGACTCTCGACTGCGAACATAACTATCTGGATGTCGGAGGCTAAATGCAACGAACCTCCAACGAGTATCGGAAATAATAATCATTAGAAATAGGAGTTTGAATAGTATGCATTGACGCATGATATCTCAGCAGTGGTTGTGTCAGGAGAGCAGTTTCTTGAAATCACTGGGACACGAGGATTGGATGGGTGCTATCACTTACTTTGACATCATGAGTTGCATTGAGTGATATTTCAATATCTACTTGATGTGCGTCATCACTCCGAGCTGAGGACGCGTCTGTCTCCTCTGAAGACAATTCATCAGTTCCAAGTCCTACGCTATCGAAGGCCTCCGTGAGTTCAGGGATACCATCCGCATAGTCCTCCGAAATAAAATACTCTGCTTCATCTATCCACTTAGCATATCCATTCTTTACCACCTCTTCATTAATGAATATATGACTCTGCAAAAAAAGATGCACAATCGTTTCAAAACTAGGTATACATGAATTAATATTAGCGCAGCAAAACGCTGATTTGCACTACTTACATGTGTTTCGTTAAGCTTGTACAAATGAATTAAAGTCACGCCGTCCTTAGGAGAATATCCAACTACATTAGTCTGTAAAATTTGCCCTTGGCAAAGTAGTTTAAAAAAGTTAATAGCTTCTTCCGACCAGCCCTCTTCCTCATTTATTGGAGACAAATTAGCCAGACGACATTCAGTTGCTTGGAACGGAATAGTCACAAAATCAACTCGAATTTGTCGCAGTGATTCAATAGGCACGTCGACGTAGCCGCCAATATCGACAAGTCGAGCAGTCGCTTGTGCTTGCTCATCTTCAACAGCTACCACTTCCGCTCGGACCCATTCATCATCGTTAATGTGAGCAACGCAAATAACACCAGCTAAAAAGTAAGCAAGATGGAATTATTAGAAACATTCATGCGACACCACACATGTCCTCTGTAACGTAAGATTAGTTGGCAGTTGCACATTGTGCAAGCAATATGTTTACTCCAATGCGCTTCATTCATGTACCTTCATTCACAGAAATAGAAATTATGAATGAAACCCTATAAATGGAACTTGATGCTTTCACAAGTCCTACTCTAGGAACAAAAAGCTTCTGACCACTTGACTCATTTCAAGTGTAATATCAGTTTCATTGACAAATCAAGACAAAATGACTTCCCAATCTTCCCTCCTGACTTTTGGCCAACATATACAATACACATTAGTACGCATCATGTGAACAAACTTTAGTTGAACCGTTAAAACCGGGGCCAAATGTGACTTGGAACGTAACAACAATGTGCGTGGAAAAGTACATCAACCAAAAAAATGTGGCGAAAGACAGTGTTCCCTGTGTGCCAACACTATCCCAAGTTACGCTACCCAAACTCATCAAGCGTGTTTGCACTTCCCAATTCCCACGAAATTTTTGAACATTTTCCAATTTAAGAGACATTGACTCTTGACACATTTACGTGCCTATTCTTTTTCTCGTTGTCTGTAACAAATTCTGTACAGGATGACTAGCGTAAGAAAAATCTTAAGTTTCACGGTTGACTTCGCATTTGTCACGTATTAAACGCACTCTGCGTGGAGATGAATAAGCTTATTTTCCCGAATCATTGAATATCTGACTATTTTTTGTTTCCTGTTCTATAAATCTTTTGCATGAACGACCTTTCATGAATTTCCAATTACAATTAAAACCAAGAGATCTACCGAAAACTTGAACTTACGATTGAATGGTCGAGACAACTTAGGCGCTCCAACTGGAAGGTCATACAGTGACTTAAGAGCTTCATGAAGTCTAGACAAAGCAGGGTATGTTGGATGTGTCGGTTGTTGTACGAAAATGTGGTCAAGGCTGACAATACAACTGAGGGTCACATCATTAACCACTCCTTCGGTTAAGTTGAGCTAAAAATGTCAAAGGAATACTTATAGCCCCATACTTCATACGCAGCATATAATTAACATGGTTATCATTCAAAGTACTTTGTTATTAGATGGCAAAAAGGAGATGGACGCAGGAATCCTATCAGTACTGGGATTCACTTGTTCCAATGTCAAATGAGGGAAGCGTTTGCTAGGAAACCTTTCGCGAATCATACCAATCGCCTTGTCAATTTCGGAACAAACTCCTGCAATAAAACATAAAAACGCATGTTGTCAACCACGTCACAACATCCCAAAAAAGGGACAGCAGTCGCGTCTCATCCAACATGCATTTGCATACCAACAACAACAAACAACAACATATTTCACGCATGATTTTCTAAATACAGACACAGGAAAATTGTATACAAAAAGTGAAAGGACTGATCATCATCGTGATCTTCATGAATACAATCTGGGGAAAAGTTCCTCCTCGTGGTGGTAGAAAAGTGCGACACATTGGTGCAGTCACCTAGATATCCACACCACCACAACCATTTCCACCA
>JAQGAB010000195.1:0-36043 GCA_034696565.1 Isotomurus graminis
AACTTTCAATATATATTACATCAGAAAAACTTTTGTACTGGTTCAAACGAATTCTAAGAAATGTGTGCCATTAGGAATAATAAAATTAATTGTCAACAGGAGTAGAGTGCATTTTCTTCTTTGTTTTGTCATCTCAAGTGCTCATCATTTCCTAACCAGTTTTAAGTGTTTGGTGTGTATCCAGAACAAAACTTGCATGTTTGCCGTTGACGCACTCCCTAACCCAACTATACCCAACATCATAATAGTATGATGTTACAAACCAGCGTTTATATAGGGACAGCATGTTTCAAAACATTACTTTTGACTTTTATTTCGCTATTATTTGAGTATAAAAGTATAAAAATATTTCTGGGTTTATCTCTGCATTGGCACTACGAATCAAGAAAAACCTAAAAATTGGCAGATATAGACGAGAGGAATTACGAGAGTGATCAAAGAAACAAGGTGACTTGGGCGCAACGATACGCTTGAATTGCACAAATCCCCTTTGCACAGACACAGGAGCGATACTCTATTCCGGATCTTAACTTCAGCACACCGTTCCTCTCCGTCATTCGGGGCCTGACTCAGACACGCTCGATCTGTTGCTGATCCATACTCTGCAAATTCAGTGGTAATTCATTAACCTGTCAAATTTAGGCTAATTCATTTTCGACTGAGAAAAGAGAGTTTATATACTCTTACCATCTGCAGGTCCCCGAATACCTTCAGTCTGCTTTCGACACCATCCAGATGGACACGAGGTGACAGAAATAGGAGATCCTTGCAACTCTTTTATAGATGTATCATTAAAGGTGAAAGGATCTCTACAGTCTCCATTATCTCCCCTTGAGCGACACACGTAGCATCGCGTGGACAAACGGGCTATTAAATCACATCAACTTTAGTTAATCAAACAAATCTTGTAACTTATCCAATTGGCTCGAAATTTACAACTTACCGAAAGAAATAGAGATTGTCACTGTCACTAAAAACCAAATTATTATGCTACAGCGGTCCATGATGCATTGAACTGCTGTACAACAACTTTCCACTACTTTTCAACTTGCAATCAGTGGTTTCTCACCTGAATTCGAGAATTGTAGTAAGGTTGTCAGGTTATGAGGAGGGTTTGCCTGAGGGCTAAAACTCCACTCACTCGTCAATCAGAAAGTCGAATAAAGACTATACAACAATAAACACTTATTCTATGTGGAGAGAGACTATTCATCTTCATTGCTTTACATTATACTGACTTTAGGGAAAGAAACTGATACCTTTAGATAAGTAGGCGGAATGGGAAAATTAAATCTAGTGTATTCTAATTTTCTACTTAAAGTGGAATACAATTCCACAACTAGTCATAGTTAGGCTGAAAAGAAACTCTCATTTAATTATATGTTGGCGTCGCTGCTGTAATGGAAACATTTCGGTTTCCAAATTCCACTTGTGAATTGTCCAACAATTGTGCCTCTTTAGCTCTATAGAATATTGTCACGTTTGATATTTGTCCAATTATACTAACAAGCATGCCATGCAAGCTCTTAAACTTGTGTCATATATTTCGCATGTACAGCACCAGCTACGGGCAAGTAATGTCAGGTGTATTTCCGTTCTCTTAATCGTACTTCGTTACTCTGCGTCCAAAAGATGCTCGAAATAGTAAGCTTTATTTTCACGTGCAAATACACACGATTTTAATAAGCTGTTTATCATCATCCGAATACAATAATAAGCCACACCATCATACCGGGAAATTTCCTACATAATGTTTTATACTCTATAAGAAATTCATTAACAAACTAGCAAAGCCTATAAGCATCCAAAGTATTTATACCTGTTACCGACACTTGGGCTTCCTACATGAATACTTCATAACTCAAGTATACCGTCCCAACCCAACGCCATTAAACACCAACTCGCCTCAAATTATGTTTGAAGTTTTGTATACTACGGTTTATTTCATTGAACATTTCGCCAGCCATGTCTACTACATTATTCCTTTGCTCTTTCTCTTGTCAGGTTTACCAAATGTCTTCCACACACGAGTTGTCTTTGCACATTCGCAATTCACAATTTCTTCACCTTCTACAGAATATTTTAAGCCAACCGAAGCATTTCAATTTACTGATTGCATCCAACACAGCATTCAACATGTCTATATATTCTACTCGTAGCTCGTTAGCCTAAGATTTTCTCTTTCATTCTAAAGTACTGACTGAGTCATGTTTCGTCTACATCACACTTATGGAAGAACTTGATTCGTACACCGTAACCTGAGTGAGTGAATTTCCCCATCGGGAAAGTAAAAGCGAGGAAGAACCTCTCGCTTCCGTTTAGTCGTTACCCATCGCACTCCAGAGAAAGTTGGTTTTCCTCCTGATTATTGTCCTACGGGTTTCTCAATCCCAATTTATAGTTTTGCACGTAGAAAACTACAGTAACTTCTGTGCATCTATTCTAACCAACTCTAACGCTCTCATACGTCCTACTTACTGTGGTGACTAGGCTGTAAAGTTGATTTTTTCTGTGTCGTAAGCAAACTTACCAAAAGTGTCCCCCAATAGTTGTCAGTGTTCTGAACTTTCTCCACAGGAAATAACCAAGTCACAAGGAGATACAGTCTAAACCCGCTTGTCTGTGCAACTTAAAGGTAATTCATGTCGGTTAACTTTACTTCAACTAATTTTGATTTATTTTCACCTTCGCACATTGTTTTTTGTGTTCAGTTGCTAATCCCCACGGCCAAAATCAATACGCGGCTACTGCTGACATTATTTTTTAGGTTCAATAAATATTACAACCTAGCTTGTAGGGCAATTTCTCGTCAATATATCCCAACCTTAGCTATTTGCCTAATTACCTGTCTACATCAGAACATTCAATCCAGTCGAGCAAACATAACGAACGTACTTTCACTTAGTGAGTGGATAATGAATTAACCCGTTTCTACACTTCACAGGCAGGACAGCCCCAGACTAACTGTTTTAAGATTCAAACTCTATCTATCCATCTAACTAATGATAGCGTACCAAACCCGATTTCATTGAGCTTCCTGTCCAACTGTCATGCAATTTTTATTGAGATACTTCTTGTAAGACAAACGATGAGCCTGGTTTAATCATTTAGTCCTTCGTGTTTGATTAAGGAGGATAGTTATTTATGAAGACACGACCACGAAATGTGAATTAGAAAGCGTCAATCAATATCTCGCAGGCAATGCTATATACTTCTATTCTTCCAATTAATTTACTATATGTTTATTAAAACAAATCTGTGTCAACAAAAAACAACATGAGAAATAATTGTTTTTCTCCCAAACAAAGGTTATCTTATAGACACAACACAAGTCAACAGGATGCACATAATACTTCTTTTAACAACATAATGCAATTTAGGAAACATTGAAAATTGTTGTCGGAAACTATGCTTGACTGCTTAGAGCACTCAACTACGCAGATGTTTAGATTGCATGCCCATCAATTTAAAATATAATTGCTTTTTTCTAACCGAGGAATGCTGATGTCTGATCCAATGCATGTGAGTAACATGTATGTACGGGGTATTCCGTAAGCAGTGGAACCAGTCGGTCGTCAATCTGTAGTATTTTAATATGTCGTTCCTATCCTATGCAACGCTTAAGCTACTTACGGAATACCCTGTATGTATCTGCTGAGGTGGCAGTGAGAGCTGACTAGTGAAAGTCAGAAATGAAAGAAAGGATATTATATCACCCTGTGTTATCATGACCCACAGATCTGAGAACCCATGTAGAAAAGCCTACATAATTTGATTTCGCAGTCTTTGAACATTCACAAAATCATCGTTTGAAGATCCCCGTAACCAGATTGTCACAACAAGAATAATTCCATTTCTACCCTGAAACAAACAAAGCAAGATATTACAGCAAGATATTAAAAGAAAATCTCACTCTCCATGAGAAGAATCGCTTTTAATTAACTCCTTTAATTAACTCAGATCTCATATCTCTCACAGTTCTAACTGGCAGAATGATAAACGTGAAGCAAAAAAGTTTCTGTGAGATAATCAGATGCTAACTTTGTACTGTTCTTTGCCGAGTAATAGAGCATTCTGCACACCAAAGAATATATTAGAATGAAATAATTCAGCAAATAGTGTCTCTAAAAAATTCACATGAATCATTCAAACGAACTGCGAGTTCTTCGCAGTCAAAAAGTCCTGAGAGAATAGCATTAGACATACATTTCATCTCCTGCAGTGAATGCACAACATCTAACGTCCCTTGGTACATTTTGCACAGATTATATTTGCATCGGCATAGAAATAAAATATTTCATACGCTCCGACTTTCCCCTGTATGATTTCTCTTACGCTTTACCATTCCACTCCACTCTCGACCAGACAAGCCAAACGAGTTGAAGTTGAGGACTTTGAAAACCAAAAATTGAAGAAGCATTAAGTAAGGATAGTCCCTACTAAGCGAATTGAGTACTTTGAGAACCATAGATATGTATTAAAATAGTGAGAACCAACAATCAAGCTGCTTCAGTAACAAGTCCTTACTAACGAGTTCTTAAAACCAAATGCGTTTATAACTTCAGACACTCTCACACTGTCTTCAAATATTATTCAGCGTACTTTAATACAATTTTGGAAATAGTTGCATAATAATCAGAACTGTGTATTGAGCATATTAAATTAACTCCAGCTGGATTCGTGTTCATGACATCATGACCATTAAATTTTACATCTTAAAACGTGCAGCAATTTTTAACTTTGTCCCATCATATCATTTACATGGACATTTGTTTTCAAGCAACTTAAAAGGACTTAGTCTGAATATTCTGAGAACTCGGAGTAACATTGTTTTTTTCTTTTGTCAATCCACTTTGCAAATAATACAGGAACAACTTTAGGTATTCAATAAAGACTTTTCCAGAAACACGTGTTTCAATTGTGCTCAAGAAATTAAGTTCTTTAGAATCCATGAATACAATATGTCCCAAGTAGTTTACAGTTACACATAAAATGTAAGCTTGCACGGTACTTTCCCCATGAATAATTCAACCTCACTTGAGCAAAATACCTTCCAGAATTGTGTTTCCATGATTTGAAATGTCTTGTTCATTTCTTTTACTGTGCTTTTTCATTTCAAAAGTCATCATGACAACTGGAAATCAATAAGTACGCTTCATTCTTGTTTCTTATTACATTTCGAGAATCTATCATGCACACACGTACTGCTGTTGTTCCTCTGCTCTCCCGTATGAAAAATTCCTTCACAATTTTACATTTCCACATGACTAACAAAATCATTATAATGTGTGTCTCCCACACTCTCTCAATTTGTGGGTTTTTAAGAGCAAAAGATCCAACAAAGAAAAACAACACTGTAGTTCGTATTTGCTAATCAAAGGGAATTTCCTTGTTGTTTTACGCAAAATAATTAGCTCACCGAAAATCCAAGTCTTATAAAGCTAATGTGGGCGATGTTTTTGTCGCCTTATTTTGTCCTTGGGTGAAAACATTCTTCACAAGCATAACCTCATTAAGCTCCTCTAAATCTTACTGAAAACACATATCACATTTTGCTATCAAAGAGCCATGATATTTGGTTGGGCGTTCAGAAAATCTGGATTTAAATTCAAACCAACTTTATAGGGTCAGCAGAATCAGAGTAGGACGAAGAATTTAGAGAAAAACCCTTCACGTTAGCCGAACTTGAATAGAACATGTGATCTTTATTTCCAGGAACACGCTTACTTACCTTCACATCCGCTTTGAACAGAAGAGGAGGACTGATTTTAATTATTATTTGTGTTTTACAAAGAGACTTTCTATCACCAGTTTTTTCCCCTGAATCCGTAACTTGACAGGACACGTAGTTTAAAAAAAAAGGTTGTTATTTGCTGTACAACCTTTTGAAAGCCTTCTACCCAAATTCAAGACATTCTATCATGGTACCAATTATTCAGATGAAGTGATGTTGTTTTGAACTTTGGATCAAGTTCGCAAATTTTGGAGTTTCCGTGAAGGAAAGCTTTGAAGAACTAAATCATAGACATCCAGCAATTATGCTAGAAGGTAACTTACATAGAAACTGACTGATACAATTTATCCATCGAGTTATATGTTCAAAAAGATCCAGACGAAAGTTAAGTTGGTTATTATGTCCAAAAGGAGACTCAGGTTCTCTACGTCTTCTAGCTCACTTATATGTCATGTATATTCGCAATCACCTGTACAAGACTAGGTAACAGTATTTTTCGCTTTCCGAGAAACCTGTCTTCAGAAATGTTTTGCCTGGTTTACAAATAAAACATCTATACACTCTACGAGATTTTGTGCTTACGCATATGATGAAGCAGTGATTTGAAATTGAAATTCTTTTGTAATATTTTTATTTTATAAATATTATGAGTATGTATGGTGAAGCTTCCTACGCAGCATTTTCAATAAACGAACTCTCAACAGGCCTTGAGCTGCGCCAAAAGATGAGCTTACATTTCACGAGATATTTCCCCCATTTGAGCTGAAGGAGTTAAGTTTCCAGAGTTTTCTAAACGAATTGCAACAATTCTAATTGTTAGTGTCGTAGTTTTCGAGCTATACTACTCCAGTTTTGTAATTTATTAGCCACTGAATAGTTTTTACACTGGAAACACGAATAGGTACCTTAATTTGGACACTAGTCCCGCAGGTAAAAATGCTAGTTGCATGAGCATTCGAGTGTTACTTAACCAAGTAGTTAACCAATATAATATAATGTCATGTTTATTATGTCGTGTCTTGCAAAATATTACGGAATCAAGAAGGCTTGCAATCAGACACAAGTTTTAGCTGATTATATTTCTTATGAAATCCAGATATCTTAGGGATCACTTCCATTCCTTATAAATATATATTTCCAGGAACTACCATTTGATCTGGAAATTTCAGAAAGCTTTATCGGAAAGGTCAAATTTACATGGAGAAGATAGATCAAAACTAGTTGCTCAGAAATATTTTACTTTTTCACAAATCTGCAGTGATAGAGGTAGTCCATGACACGGCCATGGGATTTCCTTTGTGCCTGACGGTCACGTACAACATCGTATCCCACTGGGAACTACAATCCAGATGAAATATATTGCCAGTGAAGTGTTTTGTTGTTGATTCGGCAAGAAAATAAACTCTCCACACGTTTACTACCAACTCTGTATAAACAGAGTTATTGAATAGTCTCCTTGAAGCAGATGTAATACCATGTTCACGCGTAAGAAAGCTTACAAATCTACACGTCCGCTTTGGTCGCGAAATTTCAATGTGTTCTCATTAAACATTCATATATGTCCAACACGGAACCTCGTACCAAGGACCAACCATGTAGACACCATAAGATTTTCTACATTGGGTACAAACTAAACTTTACAGCAAGATTTTTATTAACCTTGGAAGTGTTGGAAGCACGGCTTCTTGTTGTCTGTCTGGAGAATAAAACACTTCCACCAATAACACGGAAATTGGGTTGATGACTTAATCGAGCTTACTTTCAGATACAACAGCAGATGTGTTGAAGTCGCTTGATACTGTCACTTAAACAGCAATAATATTATCTTATCATCACATCTTTTTTCTCCTTGTGCACTCATTCCACCGTCAAATCGGGAATTTGCGTATCTCTCTGAAAACTACAAAGCTTTTCGTTGGAAAGATAGCTTAAGAAATATTAGCTTTTGGAACTGATAACTTTGTTATATTGAGAACAGCGAACTCTGCTGTTGAAAGCGGATGTGTTAACTTGCTCATGCGTTTGAATATAAATTCAGAAGGGTTGTATGAGCCACACGAGTTCATAATGATTAAACAACAATACAGAATTTAGCGTTTCCGGAAACCTGGCCAATAATTATATAGTCATGACTACATAGAGTTCATGTATTCAATTACCTTCTTATCCGAAGAAAATTAACACACAAAATACATTTTTATTCAAATATAATTTTCCTCTTGTGCCTCTTATGAACACCTCAAATATTTCCCTTGGGAGGAAGTAGTCAACTCACCTTGTGACATTAAACCTCCAGAAACACTTGCAGATGGTGACATTTTCGATCTTAAACTATTAAATTTGCTTATGATCGTCGATCTGCATTAAACTACAATGGTTTCAATAATTTTTGTTTCACGGTCAGAGACTCGGGAAAAAACGTTATGTGAACCACTGGAGAGTTTAAGTAAATCCATTCACGTAGTTAGGCGTTGTACAGCAACCTTATTGTCACGACACGACCTTTCACTTTAATAATTCTTCCAGTTTTTTTATCAGGTGTACGGAAAACGAACAAACTTGTTCAATCTGTCTTTCATCTCCTTTCCTTTTCGCACATCGCCGAGTCAAAAAGGCTCATAGTGCACTTAAACTACTTTTCTTGTTCCGGTCGCCTACTTTCACTTGCTCTGTTCAATACGTCATAATATAATTCATCGTTATCTTAAAAATGTATGAGATTTCAATTAACTTGTCCATTCCATTTCAGGGATCTGAGGATTTCCTATTTTGTATTCTCGAGAGCTTCTGCACAGGAAAGTTGCGACAAAAAGACACAAGGCCGGGACCAGAAAAGTCTTGTGTTGAGAGGAGCATTTCCCAGAATCAATTGCAGTTTACGTTGACAAGGATCATGGTCATATAATTATCTTCCATCCACCACAAAATGATGCTGAGAGTAAAACACAATGGAAAAATGAGGCTTCCGGAGCTTTCTCACATGCTTCTGTTCAATGCAACACAAAAAATCAGTACAGGAACATCCGACTCGGTTTCCAAGTCTGTGCTTCCTTCAATACTCAAGGACTCATTAGTACACGCTGCTTCAGTCGACACTAAAACTATATTACCAGAGTGGTACGGAACTAACGAATCATTTACCTACGAATCTAATGTCACAATGAATCTCCTGGGAACCGATTTGGGAAGAACTGAGGATCACACCTTTCCTAATTACGACATGACCGAATTTCCACCGGTAGACGAAAACTTTTCGATTTCTTCTCGTCCTTTCACTTTCGCTGAAATCACTTGGATCGTCCTCTTCACCATAATGCTCTCTGTTGCTATCATCGGAAACATTATCATCATTTGGATTATCATCTTTCACCGCAGAATGCGGACTGTCACTAACTACTTCCTTCTCAACTTGTCAATTGCAGACTTGACGGTAAGTCTCTATATAGCATGTTTGGTTGGATGTACTTGGAACATAAATTTACAAAATTAACTCAATTGCCACAACACCAGACAATCCACCAATTCCAAGTACTCACGAGAAATACATTTGTTTATTGATTTACATAAACTTTCTCTTTCAATCTACTTTCTCCACATGAGTTAAATCTTCAGTCTGTTTACATGAGAAATTATTTTTATTATTCCAACCTTACCTGTCTCCGCATGTGTCTCCATGTACGTTAGCAATACCTTCGAAAGACTACCAAACTCATCTACACACAAATTTGTCTACTAACAATTTATTATCCTTTGTAAGTCTGAGACAATGAGTGTTCCCGTAAGTTCCTAATAGTAACTGCCAACGATTTCACATCAACTGTTTCTCATTCACTGTGTTTTCCTGTCGTGTTTTCTTTATGGTGTGGAAATGTACATTAGGCAAATTATTTCCGTTCCGTTAATTTTAAGTCAAAACTCTTGTGTGAAGCCACTCAAGCCGCACACAGGAAATTCACAGAACTCAGAAATTCCGTGGTGTTGTAGTAAATCGAATATTTCTGTGTAATAGGGAATTAGTTTCAACTCGCTTTGACTTTACACTTAGTACAACATGAATGAAATTTACACAAAACATTCTAATAATCTACAACTTTTAAATTATTCTCCAGCCTCGGACCTCATTTCCCACGACATGATTCATTGTCGATATTCTCAGTAAAAACAACAATATTATTAATTTCCCACACAGTAACATGATCTCCATAAGTTTCAACCCAAGCATTTTTTTTAAAACAATCACTGAGCATTAAACAAATTTGTTTTCAGATGGCTACTTTCAACGGTGCTCCCAACTTTGTTTACATGCTTCGGAAGTAAGTATTCCCAATAATTTTGGTGTCACAAGAAAATACGAGACACAATTGAAAGTTAGTGAGTTCCACTTACTATGTATTTAATATTAATGTACTAGTGACTGGATATTCGGCAAGATACTTTGCATCATCAACAACTTTGTTTCCAACTGGACTGTAGCCTCTTGTGTGTTCACTATGATGGCTATATCAATTGACAGGTATATTCAGGTCACTTCTTGTTGCTTTACAGAATCTGTAGAATGCCAAATTAACTTTGTGACCACCGTGCTCATAAACTATCATTCAATTTAACTACTAATTGCAATCTATGAACACGAAACCTCAAATAGTACCATTTTGTACATGTCTCAAATCTCAAGCCAGTTGTTTATACTAGACTAGAGAGTATCATGATAAAATTCTTCGAATGGGAAATCCTTAATTACTCACAGATGGATGGCAATTATAAAACCCTTGGAGCCTCGAATGACCAAATCATCAGCTTGGATGGCTATAATTACCATTTGGATAGGAAGTGCGCTAATCGGTAGCCCTGCACTCATATTCACTTCCATTACCTCTGACCCCGTGAACTCCAGGACGTATTGTCTTTTGATTTGGCCAGATGGGAAAAGTCCAAGTGATTCAAAGTACGAATTTGGGTAAGTGTCAATCTCAAATTTTCTATGAGTTGCATGTTCAGTGACAAAACAGTTCATCGGAAGCGAACAACTGGACTCTTGCACCTGCTACTTCTGCCACTTCCATTTGATGATTGCACATGAATCAAACTTAACTACTGACATTATTAGGTACAACGTGTTTCTCCTTGTCGTGACCTACTTGATACCAATGACTGCAATGGCCATTTGCTATGGATCCATGTCATGGGAGCTTTGGGGGCAGACCCAAATAGGGGAGGTTACTCAACGTCAAATTAACTCCATGATCTCTAAGCGAAAGGTAATTCAACACTTAGCCTCTTTAATAAGTCTTTTAATTGCTTGTGCGGTTGGAAAAACACCTATAATCAAACACCCACACCAAATTAGGGAATAAATGACCATATATCCCAGTCTTTCCCTTACCAATCATACATGAGTAGCACGAGAAACCTCAATAATTCATTGGGATGAAAATAAATATACACTTTTGCGTGTTTACTCCAATGATTATATTCCTACGTAAACTATTGCCAAAACATTTCTGTCAGCATACTTCACCCAACAAGAAAAGCTGCTATTTTCAGAGAAATATTTATAGACCTACCTAAGCAAAAATCCCTTATGTGAAGAGTCTGGCCGTTCCGAAGCTACTAAGAATTCGTCTACCGTACACTTTAAGCAGATCAAAGGGGTTCGATTACCTGGAATTAATTAATTTTACGCTTGTTTATTCCATTCATAGAAGCCACACTATGTTAAACAAGAATTTATATATAGCTTCGTTTGTAAACATCTAGTTTTGTTGACTGGCTGGTGAGAATATATAATAACTAAAAAGGCAATCTGACCTTACTGAAGTGAGAAGAACTGTTGAATGAAACACCTTGAATATTTAACTCAACTTGTCTATTGTAAACTTCACCACCGTGATAAGAGTTTGTTCATGGATTTTCAACATTTTGGAAGAAATTGGTTTCCACTGTGCGTATTTCTTTCAATTCTCGAAATTATCGCACTTCCTCCTCGTTACCTTTGTCATTTACAGGAAGCAACATGAGCTTAAAAGGAAAGTGTACGGATGAGCAAACTTCATCTATATACACATTCTAGTTCTTCTTGCATCTTTAAAGTTGCAAAGTAAAACAAGCAAGCAAAATTGTTAGGAAGAAATAAATAAGTGTTTCACTCCGGAAAGTTAAATTTTTATACCATTCCTTTCTTAAGTAGGCTTATACTGAATCATTGGCTAGAATTCGTGTTAAATAACCTTAGAAATCCTATAAACTTTATTGCCTCTGAGTTTTAATTGTACAAATACAATCTTCATTCCAACACTCGACATGAAAAAGGTCTTTAACTTTCACAAGAGGATTGCGAGACTACGAACTTGGAATACAAGTGTGCCCAATAACCAGCATAAGATCCTCAAGGACTGATCCCAAGTTCTTCCAACTTTCTGAAATCGCTTTGTGATGTAAATACACTTGTAATTGTAGCTTTCTTAAGTATCGCTTCTAATTTCAACTTTGTTTCCAGGTTGTGCGAATGTTCATCGTGATTGTTATAACATTCGCAATCTGCTGGCTCCCATACCACAGCTATTTCATTTACATGCACGTCGACAAAAGCATTGTCTACATTACGTGGATTCAACACGTGTACCTTTCGTTCTACTTCTTGGCCATGTCGCAAAGTTCCATCAATCCTTTAATTGTTGTTGGAATGAACAGCAGATTTCGAAACTATATTTATGACATCCTATTCAATGCTTGTACTTGCAACGACGAACCTCCACCACGAGCAACCCACTATTATGCTCCTGCCACTCCTCCGCTGTTTCGAAGGTACAGTCAGTCCTGCTCTCACAGTCACTCTCGATCTCGATCAGGTAAGCTGAACTAAAGTCAGTTTACACCTTTACATACTTTCCATCCGAATTCCAATCCATGTTGTGTTATGTAACTTCCTTCCCACCTATTCCACTCACTCGTCACTGCACAATCGTCTCTTCTACCCAACATACTTGTGTTGTGTAATAACATATTCTCTATCTCACTTAACATCTCAGCATGAAGATGATACCTTCTCTTTCTCTACATTTATTTATTTTATAACAAAAGTCACCACGGTCTTGTGAATGCATTTCACCACCCACCTCTTTTCTACTCACTCAACTGAAACCTAATCTTCCACACAGCTTTCATCTAGTAAAACCCTTAAACAACTTGGTACAATATAATTGTACAGCAAATGAATGCATGCTCTATTTGCCCACATTCCAATTACCATCCAAGGCTCTCCTTCTAAAACATGTCTCAGTTTGCCTCGTCTAATTCAACACAACTTTCTCCACGAATCCCAAAACCTCCCGAATCCCAACTACTCACAAAGCACTTCTTTCTTCTGCTTTCTCTTTCGCAAGCCTCCTCTCTCTTTCTAGCAACTGGCTGAAGCATCTTTTACCTGCAATAAATAGGTTTTGCTCGTACAAACCTCATTCTTCTTGTCTTTTGAACAATTTCCGGTTGACTTACGTCTGCTTCTATGTTCTTTTACCCTGTCCCATTGACATTGATCATTGGACTGAACACCAAAAGCAAATAAGGAAAATAGTGCCTCCGAAATATTGAATTGTTGGATGATTTATTCTTACAGGGACAGGCGAAGAGAATGGAGGTGTTGCCATGTCCAGGCAGCACCACCCCCGCAGTAACGCCAATTCTAACGGTAGACAAGCTCAGGGGAACATAAGGAAAAACCACTCTCATCCGTATACGGTCAATGGAAATCATGAAACACACTCTTCAACACATGCTAACGGTCACAATCACAAACTTGATTTGATAACTAGTGCCAAAAATCATAACAATCAAAATCTCAGCACTCGAGTTACCTACTGTTGAGCAGTGCAGTTCTGTTGACAGTTCTTTAAGTGGCATCTGCAGCACATCATCTTCCCCAACGTATCTCCAGTGCTAAATGCACTGTTTCTTAGTATTAAAACATGAAAAGGTTTTGTGAATGAAACCTTCTTACAAGTAGTTTACTTTCAAGACTCAAAGGTACCTATGGGAAGAAACATGTACCTACCATGAGCCTCAAACCGCGTTAAAGTTTTGATGAGAAGGGCAATAGGGCATTTCATTCTTGGACATTTCCACAAACTTCTAAATTGCAATGTACGCGTTTGAGTCTACCATCTTTCTTGCGTGGTCCCGCATGCTTCGAAAAGTTTGTAGAATGAATGTACAGAAATTCGTGATGAGCTCATTAATGAAAATACGGGAGCATTTGGAATATATATACCCTTACATTGTAAAATTAAAACGGCAAAAATCAACGCCCGGCCGCGGCCGGAAAGAAATATTTTTTGCTGGATTAAGTATGACTAGAGAAGGGATTATAGCGTGTTCTACTCAAATATATTAAATATATCAACTAACTTAAGTACATCTTTCAAGATTTCTAGTCTTTGACGGTCTACAAGTCTGTATCTATCTCCAATTACTTACATTAATGTCTGTAGTGTAACTGGCAAATAATTTGTAGATTTCCGTTAGGCAGTTAACAAATTGCAAAGTTTGTATGTAACCAGTGGATTTTTGTAGTTTAGGAAACACCTGACTGTAAGAAAGTATACTCTTCTCAGTTGTCATCCATGGATTCAAAATAATCCAATAACAATATTTCAAAAGAGCTAAATATATCATTTGAAATTATAATGCTACATTCCAAAATACATTGAGCTTAACTGCTACTGATACTGTTATTCCAAACTGTAAATGAAAATCGCTGTATATTTGTCTACGCTAAAATCTTAAGGTAAATGTAACCGCACGATCTCAAGTCATCGCTAATTACTTTGATTTCGACAACTGCGGTTCAAGTACGTAATCAAATGGAACACTACATTTTAATACTAATTAAGCACGGTACAACCCGGGATACTTAAGAATTGAAAATCCCTTGTTATTGCATGAAAGCACGGGTGACGGGGGTATCTCTTCCGGTTGTTATTGTCGATGTATTAAAATCCTATTACAGGATTATTTTATTCAAAGTACCATTTGATTTCAAAGTGTAGCTCTCTGTTAACAAATATATAAGCATGCTGTGGCTGTGATACAACAGTGAAAATAAATGCCAGAAACCACAACTCGTTGAGTTTACGGTGTCATCGTTTTATTGAAAATCATCAAACATTTAGTGTTCCAATCCTCATTCAACCAATGTAACCAAAAAACCAAAATCCAATTCAACAATGAACACCCAGTTTGTTTCTGGACTCGTTAAAACGAGTCCAGAAACAAACTGCTCGTCTCGAGTATTTATAGGTTCATCCCCAATAAATAAACACCAATTAAGTGGAGTCACAATTCAAATACACAATGACATAACTAACGAAAAGTAGAATTACACAAAACAGAAAATATTTATTACTAGGTTGTATTCATCTCACAGACAACAGGCGACACTTGAATCAGTAATCATCAAAGTCTGATGGCATAGCATCCCCACGACGTAGTCTATGAATAACCTACAACAACGAATAAACACAGCTTTGCATTATGCACTTACCAAAATGGAAAATAGGATTAAGTCCACAAAGCGAAGAGTAAGAAAGTCTCAAAGACAGAAATAGAGAAAGTTCAGTGGTAAAATCTGCATCAATTGGCTTAGGCAAAGAACTTTACCTGTGAAAACAAATATTATAATGCTAAGCTGATAAAACACAATTTCTTAGCTGAAAGCAAAACTGTATTACATGTTTCATACGCTCTTTTTCTGCGTAACTAGTAGTGCTTGGATATTAAAACTAATTGAGGATTACTTTCTTTCCCTGTACAAAAACTTTCTGGAAAACGTGAGCAAAAAAGGATGAGGGAAATAAAGATATTTGAGAAACAAAAGAACTACAGTAATCCTCAAAGTCTGGCCGAGTCAGTTTTCTACTTTTGTGCTTTTGAGAGAGATGAGCAGAGAGATGGGCAAAGAGATGAGCAAACTGTTAGTAGATATTCTTCCGTGAATTCAGAGAAGTGTGGACGTGCCTGAATGGAGTTTTTTGGATGAAGAAGACAGGGGTAGGTAAGGGTTAAAGTGCATAAAAGCTTGTATACATTCCCAATCCAAGTGAAAAGAAGTAGAAAGTACTAAAAGCATATGATTTCATTGACATGTCCCACACAGCCAACTTACATTTTTCAGCCGAGCAACTTCCTTTGACTCTGCATTTCTTGTTGCTCCATTCGTCACTTGCTTTACTCGCGCAGCATAAGTTAAGGACATGAGGGTCTCATCGAGATTAAAGTTGGAAGGAGAAATGTTCACAAACATTAAAGTCTTTGCATTTCCACCTAGACTGTCTTGCATTAGAAGAGTGAGCTTATTGTTTCTGTAAGATCAATGTTTCAAAAATTAATATCACGTCGATCTTTCAAGTCTGCTTCGTCAATTAGTACGTCGTAATGTATTGTTTCAAATCCAAACATGAATCTGTGTCAGCCTATTCTTACCTATATGGCACGAAGGACTGATCACTAGTGAGGGCATTAATCACATCTCCGAACGCTGACAAAGACTTGTTGATTGCATTTGCTTCTCGCATTGTGTCTGCAGACACACCAGACTTCCCCGTTCTTTCACTCCCTGCTAAGTCCACCAAACTGATCTGTTCAAATACAAGACACGTATTTAGTGTTATTACTATCGTATCTACCTCAACAATTTCTTTCACTCTGGCTTTCACTTAAGCTCACAAAAGATACATCGTTATTATCGTTTCATTCAATTAACTAGTGAAAATAGATTACAGTAACTTTCGAGACATTTTTAAACCTTTCGCTAAGCTTATGACACAAACTTTAGTGGTACACCACCACTAGGAGAACAACAATGAACGAAATTCTCAAACCAGAAGGCCCCAAGATGGTTCTCTTAAATGAAATTTCTATTTGCTCTTCCGCGTGAAAAGCCGCAATAGTTGCGACATACAAGACAACAGAGGTTTCTTCAGGCCAAAGTAAAGACACGAATGAACAATACCTTTCCACGGAGCACAGTTCCATTGACTTTAGAAGTTGACTCAATGATAAGACCAATAATCAGATGAGATCTGGAACTTCTTTCGTTCATTTTAGTCGCTGCAGTGTGACGAGCATTCAATGCTTGTCGAAAACTTTTCTCTAGGCTTGCACTGTCTTCCGCAGGTAAAATCCGAGCACCTAAAATAACACAATGGAAGAAAGTTATTATGTGACAAATCTGATGTCCCAACTCCCAAACCATTCAGAAGACGTCCACTGGACATACAATTCCATTACTTTATAATATTCTCTATTGTACGAGAATCGGAAGAAGAAAAATGAGGTTAAAAATCTGTCTGAGGGAACAACCTTAACAATCTCGTTTAGATTTCAGAGTCACTCTAAAATCTTTCCGGCTCAAATTACTCGGGACGTCTATTAATAAAGAAAATCTCTTTCCGGCTTATATCACATTTTCCACAGGAAAAAAAACTCATCGCTTTTAAGGAATCCACAAATCCGTGTAGATTCACACAGTGACTTTTTCTTGCAGAGTTAAAGAATACAGATCATTTCATCCGAAAACACTTTATAATATTCTATACTTTGTGAGTTGCTACTTCAAATTTCTATTTTGTTACCTGCAACCCATACAGTTCCCCGACGATCCTTTCGAATCTCCAGTTTATCACAGTCAGCTCCATTTGGATTAAGAAGATCAATAAGTTTATCATTGTAAAGCTCCAGAACGTAAAATGACACGGATGTTTCGTAGCTATGCGAAATTTCAGCTGCCAGAGAAAATATCTTTTCGAAAGTTCTCGGAGCTATTCCCGGATTATTGTCGTCTCCTAAGATGGTGTACGTCTTTCCACTTCCGGTTTGACCGTATGCACAAATGCACACGTTGTAACCATCAAACGCTGACTGAATCAGGTTCTATGGATTAAAACACAAATACAATGCACATGTCAGGAACATTTACACACGCCCATTACTTAGAATATCACATTAGCGTTGAATTTCAATACACTGACTGTGTCTACTTTGTAACTTCATAAGAAACCCTTTCACTTACATTTCATATTATAATATTTTGCGATCTCGAATCTAATAAAAACTCGAATCTTACTACTCACACCTTGTTAGACTCATACTGAGCACAGTTGATTTTCTTCCACTCAACTTACACGAATACGCCAAAAAATATTATACACCAGAACCTCGTCATTTGCAGCTTGTGTTAAATTCTAGACTGGTGAAATCTCAAATCAATTATTGAGTGGAAAGTGCTACAACTTTTTACAGCACAACAATTTAATACTTTACAAACTCGGTACACCATCTGCAAATGAAATATGTCAGACTTACCTGTGTATCACTGAAAACTTGTTCTTGACTTTCCTCCGGAGTAAAAACTCTATCAAATTGGAATTCCTTGTGTCCCTTGAGAGTCTCCATTGCTACTGTATAAGGGTCTGAGCATTTAGCAATGACGTCTGAATATTTTTCATTCTTAGACGAAGGACGGATTCTACAGAATACTCTAATTTTTCCTTTAAGCTCTTCCACAAGATTGTAGTAGCGCTTTCTCAACAATCTTTCCCTGTTCATGTCATCCACAAGAGCTCGATTCGTCTCCAGTATCGAACTCAACTCCTTCTCAAACTTTGACATCTTCTCGATTGACTTCGTCTGTTCCTTTTCCACCTGTTTTTTAAAGTAAGTTCAAGTTGGAATAAATTTAATTACGAAGGAATAATCGGATTCTCAAATTCCCTTATTCTTTTGTTACTGAGCCACTGCGTCTTTAAAAGATGATTTTAGCATACGAATATGTTTCGTTCTTATAAGGATTAGTAAACAAATATACATGCACTCTTATTAACATTATCATTTAAACCCACCCCACTCATACGCCTTTCCACTTATTCATCATCCTACGCTGAGCAGCATTGGTAATCCCTCCAGACTACATTCATTCATCAGACCACTGAGATAGTTTAATCAAAATAAAGCTAATTCTGTTCTTCGAATCCTCGGTCGAATTGATTCCCTAGTGAATAAGGAATTCCCAAACTCCCAACTTTGAGTGATGCATTGCCTGCCTACAGCAGAATACTTGTCTATTATTTCAGTTGCGTGGACTGTCATGGACATTGGCCAGGAATTCCATTTCCTTCTCTTAAACCCCGAGGATCAGATAGAAGGTGAAAGCAACCCCGTGCAATTCAATTTCTTAAAAATTCTACCGAGTGCCGACCTCTTTTAACTGAGCGAACGGTGGGAGAAGCGAGTCTCATTAAACTGTAACATGCACCGCAGACCAAAACCCGACCTATAAAGCTACGATTCTCTTTTAACGAATGTGAGTGAGCGTATCTCTGTCTGTACAGAACATATATTGGCATAGTTAGTATGGAGTACAGATTCAATTATCCCCTTGATTAAACACAATTAACGAAGCAACCAGGGGTGAAAATAGCCCTTACATACGAAAGGAAAGAAAATTGTACCAAGTCTATGCCAGGAGAAGCATAAATAAATAGCCGTGGATAATTTTAATAGATGTAGTAACAGGTCAGAGTGAGTTTCCACTAAGTCTGTTTTGTAGATGGCCATGTAGAGTTGTCCAAATCCAAATTAACTTAAGAGTGCTCTTCCCCCTCGAGCTACGTGACAATTTCCCAGAATGAAATTTCATCTGGACCATAATTCACGAAGGGACCAATCTGAGTTCGTAAAAGCTTGTGACAGATCAACCACTTGGTAGGTAATATATCTGCAACATATTTTGAGGCGTAGGTCATCCTATTGACTTCGTTAAAAGCAAACAGCTCACCAACGTAATTACCAACGTTTTAAATCACTATTGCTGGAGGCACCCATGTAAGAGTTAAATGACAACCTTGCAAAAATCTCTGGCTGAAATATCTCCCTGTTTTGTGCTTGCTTGTCAAATAATAAACAATAGAAACCTACTTTGGTATGAAGAACATTAAGGTCCTCATTCAGCCTTCTATTTTCATCGTTTAATGTGTCCAAATCTAACTTAAGGGCATTAGCTTCCTCTTCTTTGCTCATGAGGCATTTCTCAGCCTCCTCAAGTCTCCTCTGAGTAGTCTCCAGTTTGTCTTCTAGGACCCGAATGACCCGGTCGCACTCCGACTTGGCTAAGTTATCCTCCCCAAGCTGATTCCTCATGTTCCTTGACTCCGTTTCCAACTGGGAAATTCTTCTCTGGTACTCCAACTCTTTGTTGTGCAAGTCGTTTATCAGAGATCTCAATTGTCTCAACTCTGCATTGGCTTCATTATTATGCGGAACTTTATAAGTTGACTTTCTTCTGAGTCTCAGTTCCTCTGAAACAGATCCAGTACTAGTACTGTGAATTCCACCAACTCCTTCATCCGATGAGGTCGATCCTGCAGTCGGAGAAGGCGAAGTGCTGTGATGTCGTGAGGATGGTAAAATTACAGGTGGAGATACTTCAGAGTTGTTGAGCTTTGTATTTGAGTTGCTATTCGGTTTTTCCAGTCTGTAAGTAGTGCTGTCTGTAATCCGAGAAGATAATTCAGCCAATTTAGACTTCAACGTGAAGTTTTGCAAGGTCAACTCATCTCGAACCCTTTCTAATTGTACCTGCAAAACAATTAGAAGTTTAGAGATTCTCTAGTGAAACATTCTTTTACACACAATTGATTAGTCATTAGCAAGCATCTATAGCAAGCAGTGGGATGAGCTTTCTTGTATGAATAACTTCAGCCATAAGATATTGTAGTACCTGGGATTCCATGTCTATACAAAGTACACTTTGTTTCATCTCTCTCAATACATTTGCTGAAAGCACCTAGACTACTCGAACCTAATAACATCTCTCTCTGTTTTACGAAACCCGCAAGAGTACTCCTTCTATTCTAATCATATTTCACTTAATACTTCCTATCAGCCCCCGTGTTTAGTATTTAAGTAAACCTTTTAGACTGCTTTGTCTACTTTTCCGATGAACTTTACCTATACTTCCCCAGTTAGCATAACACTCAGTGTAATCAATGCCAACACAATGTATTTTGGAGTATTCCCTCAGAAAAGTATATAATTTCATATTCTTAGAATCACTTCAATCACTACTATTCACAACTTTACTCTGCAGGTGAACCAGTTTTGCCTTCAGCCATTTCTCACAACTGGGATGACAAAGACCCATATGATTTCAAGAGACAATTCAATCCCAAACCTAATGAAGCGTGTAACATACGGCACCAGATTCAAGTTTTTTGTCGTACCAATTAGTTAACTTCCAAATTGGTGGAAACCTCAGAAAACCTACTTCATCATCACGAAGCATTTTGTCACAAAGCGCAAGAGTTGTACCAATTCCCATTCTTTAACTAGGGATTGGTTCGTTAGGCAAAATAATTCATTAACATTTCAATTGTATTCCGGTCACTTAGTATCATTAAGCTAACACAGGTAAACTATCATTAGCCACCATATGAACACAAATTACGAAACTGCCATAAGATTTCTTTCATAGGAAGTATTTTCCTGCCCTCAGCGCGTATCAAGGTGACTTCATCATTGCAATCAGTCTCACTTCACCCGCCTTCCTTGCATTAACCCTAATTGAGATATCCATCATCCACCGTTAATAACTTGGCTTGAAGAATCACTACTTTAGCAATCTAAAGTTAACTTGTAGTTTCTTTTGCTCAGGGGTCTCAATAACAGATGAAGCTTTAAAATGCCACTAATCAATCCACATAGGACCGTGGGAGTATATTAATGCGCTCAAAGGTAATAAGTAGGAGTCACATATTATAATGATAATGTATTTGGCAATATTGGTAGTGTATGTGTATTGGACCTGGGATAATAAGAACATGGATATTTCACTGAAGTAGGAGGATGAAGGCGTACAAAAATTACCTACATGAAGCCGCATGAAATGTCATTTGTCTAGCCCACATCCTGGAAATGGCTGGAAGGGATTTGCTGATGAGTAAATTTAGAGGAAACAAGCGTGATTAAGATGTTGAACTCCGGATATAGTGTAAGATGCGATTGGATTAAGACAGACAATAAGAAATATGTGAAGAGTGAACAGAGAAAGTCAATAAGGAACAGAGGAAGTATCACAAACTCCTGGAGGAAAGTGACAAAGAATTACCAAAGTGGAATGCAGCCTTGAAATCTCTCTGGCCGCATCCGAGGGAACTTTTTCCATTTTATTTTTTTCCAGATGAAGAAGTCGAGATCGCAATTGGTTAATTGTGACATCTTTCAATCTCACTTGTGCGGCAAGATGAGTGCCATAACTATTACCACCACCACTTCCATCCGTTCCCATAGACAGCCGTTCTGTTCCAGTCCCATCGCTGCCTAATAAAGGATTACTGAACTCGCCTTCCTCATCCAACTGAAAGTAATTATAGAAGAATCCCGCTGATTGAGATGTCCACTTTGAGATTTAAAACATACTTGACCTCCACTCCACGGTTTCCAAAAGGTAAAATACCTAAGGAGCTCTACAACAGGATAGATTTACAGTATATAATAAAAACTCTGGATGTAACAAGACCATCACGTTTTTTGTATTTATATTATTCCATTTGGGGCTCCCAGTAATGAAACCAACATATGAGTGTGTGTGTCTGATGTCAACGTGCAGAAGACATATATGGCTGAAGGGGATTCTGGAATAATGATACAGATGTACCTTTCTTAGAAACCTACATGTTCATTTCTACCGAATGCACTTCTAACTGAGAAAGACCCTGAAGAACATCAAAAGATTATTTTTATAATCTCTGACTTCATATGACTGTTCGTTGACTTTGGCTCATCTTCATAAGTTACAAGCATGGCAAGGCTAAGGCAAGCTCATAATTAATCATTTCGCAAAGAGCTTAAATAGAATAACACAAACTGTGTGGACACACAACCAACAACTTACTTCATTATTCATGCGTGAAAATAATAAACTTGTGCTTTGACTGAGTCCTTCACCCGAGTCAAATTCATCCCGAAGAACTTCATACTTCTTTCTCAATTGATTTAATTCACGACGAGTTTCATGGTGGGCACATCTCTCTAGATGAAGCATCGCCAACGCGTCCAAAGGACTTCTTCCTTGAATCTGGAAATTCCCAACTCGTGGATTGTCTGTATTGTGAACAAGATGTCTATGCGAAGCCATCATCTCATCACTCATTATTATTTCACTACTCGTTCCATCTAATGAGTCCGGTTCACCAGAATAGATGTTTTCTGAAACACACACAACACAAACGTATTATTATTCCCTGTGGACAAATGACGCAAAAGAGAAATCATACTGTACATTATTCTACTCCTATCATTTTCTGAGGTGAAAAGACTAATGTATCATAATATTTCGTCTCAAGTTTCTTCACCAAATCTTCTTTTGAACACTGCGAAATGTCCAAGCTTTAGAGTCACTCAACTCTTTTGCTTCCGACATTTACTTAAGGTCATTTATTCATGTGTATTTTGTTTCCTTCGAGCTCAATGTGTAACATAATGAACGTGTTGCAAGAGATGAATAGTCTAAACCAATACAACATATAAAACATTATTTTTCTAGTATAGCCGTATCTAGTATATAGTTTATCTAGCTATCATCATCAGTCAGTCAGTAGCTATCGTTATAAATTCACAAACATCGTAGTAGCCTATTAAAGATTCCGACACAGGTTAAAGCTTACAGAATCTTTATCCTACATTACCACAGGGGTTTGTTGTCTCCACCGTTCAATGAATCCAAATCAATGCCAATTTAGTTAGATATTAGTATTAATATTTAATAGTAATATAGCATAGCATAGCATTAAAAATCAACTAGCTTAACAGTACACTCTAGCTTAAAACACTTGAGTAAGAATTACATAAATGCTGTTCATCTATAGTTATAGCACGCAGGTTCAGCTTAAAAGGTTACTAGTTCCTTTGTAACATGATTTCAACAAGTTGGAGAGATCTTTGAAGTAGATATGCATATAGTAACCTTTTTACTTGAAGTATTGAAAATGAGCTTATATGTTTTACTAAGGTTATAAAGTTAGAAATGAATTTAACTGTGTTTATGTGCCATTTATTACGTTTAATATCGTGTAGATCTAACACGGATCTATTACTTAAGGTAACAACCGTTACCTTGTAATCCGTTTCTCTCTACGCACTCTGATTTAGCTGTATAGGTGCGTAAGGCGCAATGTTATTAACATTCTGTGTCTTCATACATGTATGCTCATGTTTTAAACTCAAAACTAATGGTCTAAAAATCCTTTTCACTTAATAAAACCGTGGTGATCTTTTGTGAATTACGAACTCATTAATAACCCCTGAACTCTTTGTGGCCAGCATTGAATATCTTGTACCTCTTGGAAACTAAGTACCAATAAATACCAACCCAAATTAGTAAAACACCCAGTCTGCACATGAGACTTAAAATTCACCTCTTGAAAGTGAACTTTAGAGCATAGTCTATATGGCTTAAATTTGTACTTTCATCACGAGTTCTTCGACTTTGTTTCATCTCAGAAATGTATTCTTCAATTGGGAGGGAAACCATTTCATCTTCTAATGTTCCCGTACTCGAAGGTTATCTTGGTATTTAGGTTTTATTTACTAGCGGAATATTGCACGAACCCACGGGTCGTGTGGTACGTTTTCCAGAAATAAAAAATAAAAATAAAAATAACCTTGGTTTTAGACTCCTCTCGTCTATGGTACTGCTTTATATAGGAGATATTTATTGTCCAAGAATCTAAACCTCACTTTAATGAAAACCTAAATAATCCACCTCCTCATAAACTTTGGTTTTGCTAATAAACGTGAGTGCTGCTTCCTGCTTCACTGCTATTTCCGTTAGATATTCTCGTCTTATCACCTTGTGCAACAACATCTGGATAAAAGCCCACTGCTACAATATAATGGTAGATGCAGAGTGGAAGGATAACACTTATCAAATAACATCTTGTGTGTATAACCATCATACTAAAGACTAAAAACAGGTGGTAATTGAAGATGCGTTCCAAGAAACATTCACAATGAAACGAAAAACAAAAGGCCAAACGGGATGCGACCACAACGTAAAATGAGTCTCGACTTCAGCTACTAATTTGCGAAACGTAATTATCTTAAACTAACACATGCAGAACTGATGTCCCACTACACAGGTCGGTCTTTAATGGTTTTGAATTACAAAAGATAAATGACACAATGCTCACAACAATTGATGCACACAAATGTATTCTTCAAAAACCGAAGTAAATTAAAGGAACAAGAACACAGTCAACAGTTAGTTTGTAACCTTTACTCTCCAAGCAACTGAGACATTAACTGATCTCCTCAATGATTAATGCATCAAGAAGCTATACAGTCTTTTTATTCCGATTTAATCATGACCTTCTTTGCTTAAAATACATTCTCCTGTTTCAAATCCTTTTAAATGTACCTTGCATAAATAAATAGTTGAGTGCACTTGATCATGATCGGATGAACAATGAAACCTCCACACTATCAGCTATCTTATGCTTAATCTCCGTGATACAAAAACTACACTATAACCGTTTGTCTCTTTTCGTTGAGATTCACCTCTCAAAATAAAGTCAGTAGGAGTAAAGTAAATTTAATTCTTTGGAATAAAAGAACTCAACTGAAGCTCCAATATTGGTACAATAGTCTATAGTAGTAAATATACTCACTATTAGCTTTTTGAACAAACCGTCCATTTCACGAATTCATGTTGCCTTACTTCTGTCTCTAAATGTAACATCTCACATTTATCATCTCAGAGGAAAAATCTCTTGAACAAAAAGCAACTATCCCTACGTGAAAATCTAGTTTAAGAAGTCTCACTTCTAATCTCTAAACATGATATACATTCAATTGTACACGTCACTTTACTTCATATTAAATCTGGACTCCCCATTTCACAATGCCATCTTTTACTCGAGATATTGTTAGAATTCAACGCACAATTACATCTTCAGCAATCCGGAAAATGAGTTCGTCTATTAGATTTGACTGAAAGGAAGTTGAAAGAGTTAAAAGTTCTCGTTTAAACAAAATAACCGACGGTCTCTCAGGCTGTCACAGAAACAGTTTTATTCTATTAAGTCCAATACTTTTCACGTGTTATCTTATTGCTGCTATTCTTCAAACGGTGTTACATATTGTAGATCTCTAGAGAGAGATAAAAGGATAAAACTATAGCTTTGATTTGAAGGGTGTCGAACTTGCGTTCCTTTATGATGTCATTTTATCAAAACACTTCGAATCTACAGCAATATCATTTCACACCATTAAAGACAAGTATGACATCAAATGACAGCTACAAATACATGAAGGAAGCATACTGTGTTAAATGCTTTTCTCACAGATACGAATGAATGAGGAATCCAATTTTTGAGACACTTTTTATTTAACTTCTTAACCACATCGAATTTTCCATTGGAAAAAACACCTTCAGGAATAAAATCGAGTTTCATTCAGGCGAATCTTTAAACCTGTGACTTACCTGTGAGCGGCAAGGCTTGGTCAACGTTTCCCAAAACGTCTATTTGTCTCTCTAGAGTTACGCACATCATATCCAGGTGCTTCATTTGAGCGTTCAAAGACTGCTGGGCACTCACACTTGTCTCTGACCTGCAACAGAAACAAAGGGTTGGTAATTCATGTAATATACTTCCTGTGTGCCTGATTCTTTAATTTCTCACTCAAATTTTACGCACACACACACACACTGGTTTCTTTTATTCATTTTTTAATGTTGTCAAAGCTCAAAGAAATTACAATCCTTTAAAACAATAGATGAATTGTGGGCACAATTGGTTCACCATTGTTCTCACACACTATATATGGTTTCTGTAATTCAAGCCCTTTATATGTAAATCATTGTGTGTACACACGAAGAACTTCTTTTAGCAAATACAATTACACACATAATGTTTATGACAAAAACCTATATTATAGGATCATTCACTTCCGCTGAAATGATTATCAATCGAATCGAGTGTGGACTCTCATATAAAACAATTATTTTGAGACCATATGAGATTCGTTGACTCCTTGCTCCTCAACTTAAAGTACTTGAGTCAACACACACAAACACTCACGAATATATTCATAGTCCTCACGGGATATAAGACGAAAGTATTTTTATGGTTGAAAAGTACTTTATTACCCCATGTCATGAGCATGAAAAATGAGATTGAAAAATTCTTCACAAATGATGTCTAAAAATACTAAGTTTCTCTTCCATTCTCGGTCTACTCCCTTCTCAAGATTCTCTGTCATGAATCCAATTTGCAAAATATTCGTAAGCTACATTATTCTTGTAACGTCAGGTTTGAAATAAACGACGGTTTCTCTATTAGATTGCATGCTGCTTGCCCATATAACTTTCCAGTTTACAGATCTTTTCAATTATGAATTTCAAGAATTTCGAATTATATTCAGTATGGCTTGTGTCGAAGCATAACAGGAAGAATGTATTTTTGGGGATATTCGAAATAGTGCTGTGCTGAAACCTATCAATGTCTGCTGCTCATAATATGATATTCAATTTAAACGGCGAGGCAAACGTCAACCTTGAATCTCAACAAATGCAATTTTGAAAAGGCTGACGTTTATTACCTGGGTAAAGGTTTTCGTTGAAACCCGAAACTTTTAATGGATGACATGATTTACTGAGAAGATTAAAGCCCTGAGTTCCAAGATTTGCCAACATTTTGCATTTCTTTTCACGGAAACATTTAATTGACGTTGCCTGAGTTCCTATCTCTCACTTGTCGTGGTTTATTGGTTTCGTATTTCCGATTCCCTCTAACCTACCTCAAGTGATTGATTACTTTATCATTCGACACTCACCCTCGACTCTGCATCTGCATGATGTGTTAAATTGTACGCACACATATATGACACACATAAAATATTTTTATTTCATTGTTCCCCTTTGCGTGCACACGAATACAAAATGTGTGTGTGTACAGATTTACATTCAGCTAACAAATGTTTCGTCACACTTTGATCTCTACGAAAATTGCCTTAATCCCTGAGGACCAAACTCACTAAACAGATATAGTTCCATTCCATGTTGCATTCCTACTTGTGTGTGAATTAGAAATGCTATTGCATGCACAATGCATCTACTGTAAGGCTGTTATGCTTTACAATGGTTTTTTACATAATACGAACTTAATCGTCGTTTTAATTACAACATTTATAACCAGGTGCAATTAGTCAGATTAGATTACGATTTACACATACTTAATCAAATTACACACATTACTATATATTAGTATTAACCTCTCATCGTGTGTGCAGACATCACGAACACTCAATCAAATTAAGAAAAAAAGAATCAAGGAATTTATTTGGTCTAACCATTCATACCGAGTAAGGCCAGCGATATTATGTCGAAAATCAAGGGTTTTCATGTTTTGGAATTTTCGTTTCATAGAATTCCAGGAGAACTACACAAGTCCAGATTCTCAGTATTCCATGGTTTCCCTCAAAGAGGATTCAGAGGGAGAAGTATTAGTCCGGGTGAATTGATGAGGTGGCCTACAATTGCAATTGTTTCTCGTCTAGCCTCAAAATGACTTGCATGAGTATTTCTCTCAAATAAGACTAGCTTTATTTCCGATGCACACTTTGTTATTCCTGGATGTGCAATCAACGTGAAGACCCTACTTTTCTTAAGTAAAAATCAATTTCTGTTGCATACAGCATCTGTTTTGCTAATACAAATGCACAGTAATTTTAGTTATCCGCAACTGGACTTCAGCTAAACCTGACTGGAATTTTATTGTTTCATGATGTCTAATCACGTTATGTGAGTTAAAATAAGATGTGACTGCAAATTGCTCTTTACAAAATTGTGCCAGCACAGTCTTGTAGATTCACCCAAAACACTACACTAGAAATCACATTCTGTCTTATAATCCACTTCAGGGAATCCAATTCACGGAATGTCTACTTGGAATGTCCAGCAACTGCATCTTCCTCTTTTGTCTACCATGAAGCTGTGGATATTTAGTATGTAACAACTGTAAATACAGCGAATTTCCACTATACACCAGAGCCTGCGTCTGAGAATAACTTCAGAATTCAGTTCACCAGATTACGAATTCTTCTCGTGGTCACTTGTACACTGTTCCTGCACATGGAACTTAGATGTTTTCAGAGATCACATTTCCATGAAGGCCAACTCAGGAGTCTCAAAGAAATCCTCTGACTCAGGGAACCTCTTCAAAGAGATTTTAAGAATCTTTCACTTATTTTAATAACACTAGATTGAAGTGCATTAATCCATGGGGAATACAATTCGTATGAAGAAATCTGAGAGATCCCATGTGCAACTATTTGTTCATAAGAGTCTTCGAACCGTGTTTGTATGTGTTTGTATATATATATGTGTGTGTGTGTGGTTCTCGAGAAACGGAATCGCCAAAGAACCCGTACACGGATAAGTTTAACGATATCTCAAGTTAGAGTTCACTTCTCGATTCCTTTCAAAGTAGTAAATTTACACTCTTTAAAATGCTGAGCCTACAAGAGCGGAACAATGCAGCAACCGCAAGCACCTGATGAGAAGAACCTGAATACTGACTCCTATATGTCACAACTCAATGAAATACACTCGGGTGATCATCTTATTCCACTATTTATATGGTATCATCGTTTCTTTTTTGTAGCTCCTTCGAAATAAAGGTAATCTCACCACCTCCTACATTACAACGCACATTTGTCTCTAAATCTCTACACTCAGTGAATCAATTGTTACTCTTGAGTATCGACTATGGTGTTCTCGCAATTCGCAAGCACTATATACACTTGGCTTTGCAATACTGTTGTACTTTTTCCGAATGATCTGCCTCAAATTGCATCAGTGGCACGATCGAAAGCCTGAGCAGGCTGTGGAAGTCAGTCAGATTAACAAATACTATCACCCATCTCTCAGCTTTTCAGAGCAGACGATAGTAACTTTAAATCAATTTAAGTATTGGGGCAAAACCCATTAAATATTTCGTCTGTACACATTTAATGATTTATATGCTAAATGTTTGTTTCACTTGATGTTGAAGTGGTGGACCACGAGGACTCACTGAAACAAAGATTTCCCCAAATGACTCAGAATTACATGCAAATCTCTCGTTGGTGGAGGTAACTACACACTTTAACCACCTGTAATGATTACCAGAGTCACTAAATGATGACTGTAAATTGAGTAAGTACCTACTACATAGGTATATGCACACTACAACCATCCCTGCTGCACGACAATGGGTTAGTCAAGAAAAGGTTCAAGTATATACACATCCAAGCCATTATTACTTTTATTGCATTCATCACTCGCTCCCTATTGTCACTTTGTAAACATTAAGAACCATGCAAATCACCGTAGGCTTTACTCTTTCCTCTACTTTTTGTCTTTTGATTGATAAAAAGCCCCTCTTCATTTGCACGACAAGCCGAATAAAAAATTCTTTTGAAATTCTCAGTAATATAATAACGTACTTCTTATGCAGTAGATTAACGCTGATATATTCATGCATGTGATACACAATCAAGTTATTATTACACAGGCAAGTGGTGACAGTGACATAACATAATGATTAAATAGTATACACAACAATAAACTAGATTTACACATTAACTATTTTGGTTTTCTTGAACAATAATGCATGTTGCAAGTCGCCATAAATAAGAGGGTTCTTCACTTATTGAAATTATACGACGAAGCAGGAGACTCTCATACACACAGGGCCCATTGTTAACCATAGAATTAACTTCAATTGTCAATTTCTCATCACGCGAATGAGAAACTCTTCGTTGACAGTGAGTCTAATCTTCTTGAAAGTAATTTCGGTAATGAATAAGTAACCTTCGAGCATCATTGATTTCAACAGTTTCCGGCCTAACTCCCATTTTTCATACTTCCACTCTCATCAGTGTATAGGCACGCACGATTACAACGCTTACGCCTTTTTATCCTCACAAATCAAACTTCCTTGCAAGAACTTCCAACTTGTAGCACATGCCAAAGTAGTATCCATTAGTACACAAGAAAGTATCAAATGTTTTTCTTGGCATTTCACGACTCATCAATCACTGAATGAAAACTTTACGTGATCTCTTCATCAACGTAGGTTCACTTACGCATGGTTTCGGTATACGTTGTCCTCCATAGAGAAGGATACATACAAATTAGTACATAAACTATAAAGTACATGTTACTTACAGCTCAATAGATGTTTGCCTGATTTCTTCTACAAAAATACTTTAATACTAGGATTATTACACAAAATAGAAAGACACTCAACAAACTCTGCGCTTCTTGGTTTTGTAGAGCAGGTTAGTTAAGCTGTCTGTTAGTTCATATTTAAAGACAGCTTAGCCAAGACTTGGCTCCTAATTACTGCTTTCAAAGTCACTCATCAGGTTGACACATTAAATTGCAGACATATCTGTTGACACGAATTAATAACTTGTGTAAATTTCACCCTTCTTTTTGTTACTTCGTGTCACACTCACCTATCAACAACCAACATGCTGAAAGAAGAACCATAACATCATCAAGGAGATAAAGTACACAAGACTCGTTGCCACCGTACTTGCTGAAAGTTTAGATTGCTATAATTCATCTCAAGCAGGAGATCTCACTATTAATGATACGGTGTTGTAACACAAGGATTGTATGAGGAATTTGAGAAACCATGGAAGGATTCTATTCACGTTAGCGTTAGGTTAATGCTTTACATTTTATAACGCAATCGTTATGCTCCTACTTCATAGATTGACCAAAAGATACTCACCAAGTCACGGTGTGTGGCTGAGTTCATGTCAGCGATTTTTATGAAGATCCAGACTTTTAAAAATTGCATATGGGTTACTCGTATAAAGTCAGTTTCAAACTCTACTGACTCCTTAATGTCCTGTTTACTTCTAGGGTTCTACTACCAACTACGGTTTCAGGATGCCACTACAACAATTGCATTCATAAAAACTCACCTCTTTTTACCCTCTAACTTCTGTCAGCTAATCAATTTTCTTCCTTCACTTACAACAGAGTACTCTTGAAGGTTAATTAAACTGTTTCGGCGACTTGCCTTTTGAAGTTACGTCTGATAAGCTTAAATAAGCTTCTCAGCATTTCTAAAAATGATGGTAAAATATCTCATTGTTGAAGGACCTTTGTTTTTACATGAATGAATCGTGTGTCCAATTCAATGTTAAGATTCATCTCTTTGTTTTGCTCACTATTGTTAATGTGAATAAAAAGTCGTAATATAAGCATACACATAGACTAATTTTCAAAAAAACTTTTTCGTGAGCCAAGATTATTACTTCCACTAGTGACTACGGAGTTAAATAGCTTAATGTGATAACATTTTCAAAATTGCTCAGCCAAATGTATTCCTACACTCATATACTTGACCCAGAATAGTTTAATCTCTTAATACATTCCTTATCCATTGATTTACCTTTCGATAATGCACATAAAACTAACTAAAGGCCAGTTTCTTACAGACACAGACTGCATGCACCGTTGATTCATACCAAACGACAAACGAATACATATGTACATACCACATACCATTTCCATTAAGTAACATGCACAAGAACCTTCACAAATGTTGTAAAATACTTAAACGAAACAAAGTAATAAAATATGAGTTTAAGTGCGATCGCAGTCTAATTTTATGCAACATGCCAAAAACAAACCCATCGCTTTCATTCATTGAATTCTTGCTATTGTATTCATACCCACCTACCTGACATGTGAGACTCACTCAACTCCCCAAAGAGTGGTGTACACTGAATAGCCCAGTACACAACTTCCTTCCTAACTTTACTGCTCGAATGAAGTAAACTACCATAATTAATTGATTATTTAATGGGTGGCATACTGCTCCTGTTGCTCAGTTTCTAGTCAACTGTGTCTTCAAATTGGTTGAGTAATTTCAAAATACTTGTAGAAAGTGTTGAATGTCTCACCCTTTCTGTAGGTGTTTCTTCATATTGTCTCGTACCAGATTCCTTTCCAACCTGTAAGCATTCAACTTCTCAAAAAGTTTCTCCCGTTCTCGGATCAAACTCTCTTTGACCAAGAGAGAATGAGGTTTCCTCAAAAGTCCAATGATGAAAGCGTACTTCTGGTGCCACTCTTCATCAATCGGACTAGACACGCCGTTATGCGGAACTGGCATTGTAGTGCAAATATTTAATCCCCCTGTACTTTCTTTAACGCACTTGGGTCCACTGGAGTTTATCTGGTTGGAACAGTCCTTATTGTTCGAAGAGACTTTGTTACTAAGCGTTTCCGTCATTGTTTTGTCAACCGTAATTCCTACAGACACTGGATTTTTCATAATTGACACAGCCATAGCCATACTTCCATTGAGGAGGCTTTCATTAGCGTTATTAATATTGGTGATGTCTCTCGGTGGGCAAAACTGCGGGTTGGTGAACACATCTTTTGCACCCATTAGTCTTTGCACGGGGCTAAAGGAGTAATGTTTCAAAAGACGATCTATAACCTCATGGTAAACTTATTAACAGATACCCTTGCCCCTTAAATGTTCCGCTTTGAAGTTCAATGGGCACTGCCAATGATGTGCATTTAAAAGGAAAACCTTTCAATTGATACTCTCCTCTGTAGTCTAACAAAGTACCACAAATAATCTCAGGAAACATCCTTCAGTTCAATCAGTTGAACTCATTCTCATTTTTTACCTACATTTTTTACTTGATAGTTGATAAAATTTCACAATCACTTCTAGTACAAACACAACGTCTCACCACTTCCTCTTCTACTCCCATTCCAAGCTTTATTTCGTGGTTGAAGAGATTGCGATTAGTAATAGAACTTGTTGCACTATATCCGGAGAACTTAATAATATCGAGAGATTAGTTCTCCAGGAAATTATATCTCATCCGATCGAAAATTGAGTTACTTGGAACTCCACTTATCCTCAAAGACCACAGGTGCAGTTCTTACAACGCACTACACTGAATTACAAGTTTTTACAACATGTCCAAAATCCAAGACCCAAAATGATCTCTTCAGGAACCCAGTCAACCTTTAGATCCCTTGTGGAATAGCAGTGTACACTATATATACTAATCTTCGATTATTGAGAAGAAGTTCGTCCCATTGTCCTTGCTTATCGGACCACTTCAGTGATCATACTTATAACTTATTGTACAAAGGATGAGAACAGATTCGCACAATGTCTCATGGAACTCAGCTTGCCTCTTTGTGTGAACCAAGTCACTCTGTTACTAATCCATACTTAATTTCGTTACAACCTGCAAAATGACTAGACTTAAATTAATCCTTCTCATCGCACTCCTCCACAGTCCACATCAGTATCCACTCATTTCTCTTTCCAATCAGGTGCACTTCTAACTACACACAAAAATTAACAAATGACAGTTTATAATGTCGCTCCACCCTTCTCAGGTTGTCAAACGGATTCTCAACTTTTGCACGCTTCACTGCGGTACACACGCACAATTTAAAGAATCAGCTTGTGCAAATGACCAATTTCTCTTTAAAAATGTTTAATTATATGCCACAAACATAGTGCTAATTACTCTTCAATATCTTCAACTCAGGGAGATTAAAAATTAAATGCTGTTTGGGGCTCAGTTGGTGTGCTACTGAAACACAATAATGATTTTAGCTACCTATTAGGTACTCATGTGGCAGTGCTAAACTCATTCGATTATTACAAAGCCCAAGCTACATTTGTGTTGAAAGACTTAATAATATTTGGGAATAGAAACTGTGTATTATACATAGTAATCAAAGGCCAGAGGTAAAGGATACACACGATAAGTATGTATATATGTGTGCTGAAAAATGAATCTCCTTCATGTGCAATGATAATCCCTTGGGTTGCACCCGTTAACTCTGGTTAGATCGAGACTTAATAATCCCTTAAGCAAAAAGCATGGGAGCATAGGTAAATACAATTAGAAGAGAAGTTTGGGATCAATTTATGATAATGAATAAGCATCTATATATGTGTTACTGTGGGAGGGATCTCATTTCTTTGCTTTCTCCTTCTTCTCTAATAATGATACTGTTTTGTACTCGGCTGATGATGCTGTGTAAAACTCCTTCAAACTCGCGTCAATATTACACGCTTCTCATCTAATCTGATTTGATGAGTTAGAGAGTAGCGAGAAGACTCATCAACCACTACCACACTGACTACATCATTTTTTAACCATGACTCTCTTTACCTTTTACTAAACAACTAAACTCCATTACCACCAAGAGTAACCACCACGATGCATAAGCCTTGTTTATTTTGGGAAGTTCACTTAGCCTTTTTTCTCATTTACTTCCACAAGAAAGTACAAAAGTACAGCAGTGGTTTAATAGCAAAACTGCTTATTTACTCTGATTACAATTTCTCAACTTGTGGCTGGGCTATTGGGTTTAGTTTGAAATGACTATTATTAATAATGGTTTTTACTCCTTGCTACACTTGGCACACTTTGTGGATTCTTCACGTTGCCACACACGAGTATTGAAAGCATATACACAAGTAATACAAGTTACTAAAATCACATAAAATTTGATGCTGAAACTTCTTACCAACTTATTACTACACATTGAATCAAACCCACTCGTCTGTGTCAACAGCAACTATATGCAACCATCAGCCAGTGTGGCAGTCCTGTAATTTCTGCATTACTCGTTTACAAGAATTTCAAGTGTGTTCAAGTAGTTATAAATGTTCAAAAAATCTTTATGAGATTCGGATTTTTAAAACTAGGAAAAATACTTTATTTTAATTAAACAAAAATGCTGTAATACTTATAGAGAATTTGCGGAAAGAAAAATGCCCAAATAAACAAATTTCCAATTCCAAAAGTTCACCAAATATTAATTATGTGTTTACGCACAACAAAGAGGGGAGCCAAACATGCATGAAATACCGTTGTTACACACAACCCTCCATACACACATTATCAAGTAATTATTGAATAACACGTATGCCAGCTCCGCATGAGAATGTTATAAAAAGCAAATGAACGGATCTTCTAAATTGCACCCACACATACTTCCATTACTTCCACACTATCTGTTCATCACAGAACAGCGAAAGCATAATAATCGACTAAATAAGCCGTTTCCGAATATACAGCTTTTGAAGTGTAATGATGATTACGAGTAGCAAGGCAAAGTAATATTGTAGGGAATAAAGGGTTGATTCCCTCATTAGGCATGCAGGTTTGCCTGCATGACAATTAGTGTCGTAGTTTGTCCCTTCA